>PVJS01047580.1:0-15389 GCA_004027185.1 Glis glis
AGAGCTGTGTGCATGTATGTTAACACCAAACTGATACTCATTGTGATGTGAGACTACAATGCACCAATAAAAACATAAAAAAATAAAAAATAAAAAATCTACTTCTTGTCAATAGTTAGTATTTTTATTTAGTAATTTTAAATCACTTTATCCTAATTGCTATAAGTTTTTCTTTTGGATAGTTTGATCTCTAACTAAAAAATAAAAAATAAAAAAATGTATTTCAAGAACTCATCAAAGATTTTTATTTCTGGCCTAAATTAAGCCTATAAGCATTATTGAACACAGAATGTACAGCTCTAGAATATATCAGTTGTATTGGAAAAACAATTCCAAACCTAATCAAGGGAGATTTCTCCAGAGATGTCTTTGGGACGCCTTCCTCTATCTCACCCCTAACTCCAACTCCAATCTGTGTCTCCTCTAAAGCCAGGAAGCTGCTGGAGTGCCAGGCAGTTAGGTGGGAGGGAAGCCGTTGACTTTGTGTAGTCCTAATGGGCTAGACAAGAGTTGAGACATTCACATTGCCAGCCTTCAGGTGAAGATGAGCTTGACCATGAGGGAGGTTCATGGATGCTCGGGGGAAAGGTCTTCAAAAGTCTCATAAAATTGACCTCCCTGATACCTAGGAAGCTCGATGGGTGGGCCTCTTTACTCCTGAGAATTAGGAAAGGTAAAGGGACAAGCAGCTAGAAGGCTTCTTCTTGGTGCTTTGTAGGAGACTAGTGGCCGCCTGGTTACTAATAAACAGCAACCAGATAGTATAGATTGACTGGCTAGAGTGGTGAGTTCTAGCAAAGAATTAGAGTGTCAGAGGAACTGACCTCAGATCATTGCCCTGTTTTTACACTCCTCTGTATGTCTATGACTGATAAGACAGCCTTCAGTCTTATGCCATTTCCAAGTCAAACAATTACTAAAGTATTTATAAATGTGTATTACTGTCTAGAAAAAACAACTTGTTATGCAGTTGTTCTATATAACAGTTGGATATGATATTTCTCCACTGAAAATATAGCTCAATTAAATGCAACACAATTAAGATTGCTTAAAAGGAGGCCTTGGATCAGATAAATGGTTTGCTAAACATGTACATCAGTGACTATTGCAATAAAATTATTGGTACAATTAAATTTTATAGAGATTTGGAGGTGGACACATAGAAATTTAATACAAAATTTTACTTATTTTATCTTATTTGAGATGGCACTCAGGCTTACTAGTGAATAGACTATGTCCTTAAGGATTTTATATAGCTCCCTTGAGAAACTCTAAATTTGGGAATATGAATGTTATTGAGTTAAAAACATAGGTCTCTTAGGCAAAGCGATATGTTTGTATTATATTATTGTGTACTACCTCATATTTTTAGAACATTTGACTCCAAATGTTATGTGAAATCAACACTGAATAGTTAGTACTTCCAATGAAATAAAAATGTAAAAAGATAAATTTTCATCTATATAGATATTTACATTTATATATATTTACAAAATAATAATGTATTTATAGATATTTACAAAATAATAATATATTAGATTGTGAATGAAACTTTAATTTTTATAATGTCCATTAAATTTTAAAACTTAGAACTCATATTCTCTAACATATTACATATAATAGAAATAATTGACAAAAAATAATTATACAGAACTTACAAAATCATTTCTCCTTGTCTCTTAGATTTAATAGATGAAAGGAAATCGTAATGTTTACTTTCTACTTCTGTCTTTTCTTTTAACCTAGGCTATTTGTAAACAGCCATAAGTTAGAAATGTTTCATCTTTCTATAGGTTTTGTGCAGATGTGTGGATACATTTTTTTAGATGAACTTAAAGTGTGCCAATGAGAGCAAGTCATTTCCTCCAGGTGAGACAAAAGGAAGTGTGATCAGTGTGGATTATGATAGGATAATCACACCCATGCCTTTTAAGGTGGGTAATTTTGGCTTCTTTAATCCATAAAATAGAGAGATGATTTCTCAAATGAAATCTTCTCATCAAAGAAGTTGGTTCCTTCAAACAATCTGAAAGTTCTACTTTGTACTTACTCTACATTTATCTGAACTGGTGTTTACATGAGATCTCTCTTCCTTGGGATGGGATGTACTACACACCCTGACATATCTTCCCTTTTTAAAGATCAATAGACAAAGTGTCTAATCATTCCTACACGGAAACATCAATAAATATAAAAAGCTTGGCCTTTTTCTTGAGAACATTATAATTTTGTCTTTATATCCAGAATTCTATTTAAAGGATTTTTTGAGAGTTTAAACTTTTTTTAGTAACTGAGATAAGTTCTAGTAAAAGAAACTATATAGTTCCTTTCAGCTTATAGCTATAAATAGTAACAATTTGATTCACTCTGCTCTAGTTGATTTGGCTTGCTTTAAAAATTATCTGCTGCATAGGTATTCCAGACGACTTTTCAGTACTG
Source organism: Glis glis (assembly GCA_004027185.1). Classification (NCBI taxonomy): domain Eukaryota; kingdom Metazoa; phylum Chordata; class Mammalia; order Rodentia; family Gliridae; genus Glis; species Glis glis. Next base: position 2,440 of record PVJS01047580.1, read on the forward strand.
ACATTTTACAGCTACTGAAGTATTATGACGTTATAGAAACTGCTACATCTGAAAAAATTGTCATTATTGAGTGCATAAATTATTCTTTCTTGTCATTACATGCCAAACTAAGATATTTTTTACTTACAATTGGCAAAGGAGACCAAAAACAAAAAGTCAGGCATAGATTTTGTTTGTTATTTATATGTGTGTTTGTTCTCTAGAGAACTCTCACCAGCATTTATACTGATTTATCATTTTATTTGTCATATGGAGTCTTATTATTTTTCCTTGTTGCAAATACTTTTATTTGGTACATGGTAATTATACATCACACTGAAGTATAGAATGATAGGAACATACATGCACACATCTCTTGAAGCACTTCCCTTCGGATTCCAACTCCTTCCCTCCTCTCCATATATGTTTGAGATTAGAATTAGGAATTTTATGTAGATATGTCACAGTATTTCAACTGTTACATTCTTAACACATCTGTCCCCTCTCTTCCCTCTCTCTCCCCTCCTCCTCCCTCCTCTGTGCCCTCCTCCTCTCCCAAGCCCTCTCCATCACTCGGTTGGAGTCTCTGCTCTTCTATCTGATGTTACCTTTGTTTGAGTTTCATTATTTTTAAATACATGAGTTCATTACTTTTTTATACTTTTATTGGTGCATTATAGTCTCACATCATAACGTAGTTCATAGTGATAGTGACAGACATGCACACAGCACTTGGTGGGCTTTCCCCTGACTCCCTCCCCACTCCCTCCTTTCCCCATACAGGATATTGAGAGTGGCATTGGTATTCTCATATATGTATATAATGTCAGTGGAAGTGTTTCCATCATTAATTTTCCCTCTCCCCCTCCATAAGACCACCACCCTCTTTCAACAGGAGTTTCTCCTCCATTATCTAAACTCCCTCTCATATCCCAATAACTCCCTACCTTCCACATATGAGAGAAAGCATATGACCCTTCACATTCTGTGATGGGCTAATCTCACTAAACATAATGTTCTCGAGGTCCATCCATTTTCCTGCAAATAACATTATTTTGTTCTTCTTTATTGTTAAGTATACATGGATATGCATGTATTACTATAATATTCTGATTTCAGTCCTTTTGGAAAGCTACCCAGGAATGGTAAAGCTGGCTCATATGAAGGATCCATTCCCAGTTTTCTGAGGAATCTCCACACTGATCTCCATAGTGCCTGCACTAATTTGCAAACTCATCAACAGTGTAGAAGAGTTCCTATTTCCCCACATTATTGCCAGCATTTACTGTTGTTTGACTTCTTGATGACTGCCATTCTAATTGGGGTTAGATGGAATTTCAGTTTAGTTTTAATTTGAATCTCCCTAATTGCTAATGATGTTGAACATTTTTCATGTATGTATTGGACATTTGTATTTCTTCCTTTGTGACATGTCTATTTAGATCAGTTGCCCATTTCTTGATTGGGTAATTAGTTTTTTTTAGTGTTAAGTCTTTTAAGTAATTTGTATATTTTCCTTATTAGTCTTCTATAAGAGGAATAGCTGGCAAAGATCTTCTTCCATTCTGTAAGCTGTCTGTTTAGACTCTTGATGGTTTTCTTTGATGAGCAGAAACTTTTTAGGTTAATGTCATCCCATATTAATTCTTGATTTAATTTCCTGAGCTTTGAGGGTCTTATTGAGGAAGTTTCTACCTATGTCTTTATGTAGTAGTGTTGGATCTATGTCCTCCTCTAGTAATTTCAAAGTAGCTGGTCTAATTTCTAGGTCTTTGATCCATCTTCAGTGACTCTTGTGCAGGGTGAGAGGTAGGGATTTAATTCCATAGCACATATTTAAAAATTCACATCACAATATTATTTAATCTGTAGCAATTTTGCAACCACTTTATTTTGACATAATTGTGAAAAAACTTAAAATATTTTTTATTTTTTAATTTATTCTAATTTACTTATTTATTTTTTTATTTCAAATAAAATATTGTGTAATTATCATGGACAATATGATGTTTGGAAATGTGTATACATGTGGAGTGGCTAAATAACATACATTACCTCACATACTCAGCATATTTTATGGAGACAGCATAGTCATTTACTGCTGTTCACCATGCTGACAATAGATCTCTTGAACTTATTCCCCCAATTTATCTGAAACTTTTGATCAATATCTCACCAATTTGACCTCCCATTTCTCTCTACTTTGATAAGTTCAAGTTTTTTTTAGATTTCATATACAAGTGAGATCATACAGTATTTATCTCTCTGTTCTTGGTTTATTTCGCTTAACATAATGTCGTTCAAGTTCATCCATGTAGTCAAAAATGATAAGATATAGAGCTGGGTGTGGTGGCACATGCTTGTAATCCCAGTAGTTGGGAGCTGAGACTGGAGGATTCAGGTTCGTGGCCAGCCTCAGCTACTTAGTGAGACCCTCTGCAACTTAGTGAGTCCCTGTTTCAAAATAAAGAATTAAAAAATAGGGTTGGGGGTGTAGCTTGGAGGTAGAATGCCCCTGGGTTCCATCCCTAGTACCGCCAAAAAAAAAAAGATAAGGTATTCTTCTTTTTCCTGGCTGAATAATATTTCATTATGTATTTTCCAGGGTCTTTTATGGTTCTATATGAATTTAAAGATTTTTTTAAATTATTATGAAAAATAACGTTGGAATTTGGTAGGGATTACATTGAATCTGTAGATTGTTTTGGGTAGTATGGACATTTTAACAATGTTAATTCTTCCAATCCATGAACATGGAATATATTTTCATTTATTCATGAATATTCAATTTATTTTATCAATGTTTTATTCATTTTAATGTGAAATTATTTGACCTCTGTGCTTAAATTTATGCCTAAGTATTTTTTATAGCTACTGTAAATGATGTTTTATTGGTTTCTTTGTTTGGATAATTTTTTGTTAATGTATAAAAGTGTTGCTGATTTTTTGAATGTTGATTTTGTATCCTACAATTTTACTGAATTTGTTAGTTATAACATTTTGGGTGGAATTTTTAGAATTTTGTACACATTGCAAATAGGGACAATTTACCTTTGTCCTTTTTAATTTAGATGCCTCTTACTCCTTTATCTTGCTTAATTGTTATTATCAGGACTTCTAGGATTATGGTAGATTTGGGAAAAGTGAACATTCTTGCATTGTTCCTGATATTAGATGATAAGATTTCAACTTTAACCATCATGCTGGCTTTTACTGTGTTGATGTGTATTTCTTCTATACCTAACATGTTGAGCGTTTTTATCTGGAAAAGTTGCTAAATTTTGTCAAATGCCTTTTTTTTATTCATTGAGATGATTATATGGTTTGCATCTTTCATTCTTTTAATGTGCTTTATAATAGTTATAGATTTATATATGTCGAACCATCCTTGCATCCTTGGGACAAATACCAATTGTTCATGGTGAATGATTTTTTAATACTATATTGAATTAGGTCTGCTAGTATTTGTTGAGGATTTTGCATCCATGTTCCTCAGGGATACTGGCCTGTAATTTTGATTTTTTTCTGGTGTTCTCATTTAGCTTTGGCATTAAGGTAATTCTGGGCTTATAAAATAGGTTTAGAAGTTGTGTCTGCTGTTCACCTTCTTAGAAGAGTTTGAGAAGAATTTATACTAGTTCTTCTTTAAATGTTTAGTAGAATTCAACTATAAAGTTATTATGACCTGGGCTTTTCTTTGATGGGAGATATTTTATTGCTAATTCAATTTCCTTACACATCATTGGTTGGCCTAGATTTTCAATTTCTTCATAATTCACTCTTGATAGGTTTATATGCCTAGAAGTTTACAATTCTTTAGGTTATCTGATTTGTTGTCATATAATTGTTCATAGAGTTTCTTAAGATACTTTGCAGTGCTGTGGTATTATTTATAAAGTCTTTTATTTCATTTATGATTTTATTTTTTCAGTCTTACCTGTTTTTTCTTAGTCTACCTAAAACATTGACAATTTGATTGGCCTTTTGAAAAGAGCAAGTTTTTTAATATTTTGTTTCTAGTTTTCATTTAACTTATTTCTGCTTGATCTTTATTATTTTCTTCTTTCCACTAACTTTCAGCTTAGTCTGTTCTTTTGCTGGTTCCTTGATGTGTCCTGTTAGGTTGCTTATTTGAGATTTTCTCCTCTTTGATGTAGATATTTTGAGTATTTTTTGCTTTAACCTTATCTATCAGAAGAGTTTTTAGCACATCCTGCAACTTCTGATATGTTGTTTTAATTTTTTGTTTCAAGATTTTTAAAATTTCCATTTGAATTTTTCTATAGTCCTTTCACTATTTAGGGGCATGTTGCTTAGTATCTATTTATTTGTAAATTTTCCACAATTTATCCTATTATTTTTTAGTTTCAGACTATTATGTATAAAAAAATTATTTGGTAGATTCACATATGGTCTATCCTGGAGGATGTCTTATGTATGCTTGAGTAGAATGTTCTTTCTGCTGCTATTGGATGGAATATTCTGCATATATTACTATGTGCATTGCTCTAAAGTACAGACTAAATCCACTGTTGTTTGAGTTGATTTTCTGTCTGGATGACCTATATATTGCTTCAAATGACACATTGATGTCCCTTAATATTAATATATTATAGTTAATTTCTCCCTTCATATCTTTTAATTTTGCTTTTTATATTTACATGCTTCTATCTTGGATACATATATTTATAATTATTATATTATCTTAATGAATTGATCCCTTTATCATTTAAAATGACCTTCTTTGTGTCATTTTACAGTTTTTGACATAAAGTTTATAATATCTAATGTAATTATAGCTACTCTCGCTCTTTTTTGATTTCCATTTCTAGGAAATATCTTTGTCCATCTCTTCACTTTCAGTATGTGTTTGTCCTTACATAAGAAATGAGTCTCTTATAGTCAGCATACTGTTGGATTTTTATTTTTTTATTTTTATTTTTTTGCGGTACTGGGTATTGAACCCAGGAGCATACCTCCTCGCTACACCCCCAGCCCGACTTTTTATTCTTTATTTTGAAACAGGGACTAAGTTGCGGAGGGCCTCACTAAGTAGCTGAGGCTGGCCGCAAACCCAGATCCTCCAGTCTCAGCCTCCCAAGTACTGGGATTACAAGCGTGCGCCACCATGCCCGGCTTGGATTTTTAAAAGTTAATTCAGCCACTCCATGGCTTTTAATGAAATATTTTATTAATTTATATTCAAGATAATTATTTATAGGTAAGAATTGCTGCTGTCATTTTATTAACGGTTTTCTGAATCCTTTGCTCCTTTCTTCTCATAATATCTTCTCTTATGATTACATAATTTTTTCTAGTGGTACGTTTTGACTCCTTATTGACTATCTTTTGTTTATCAACTACAGGTTCTTTCTTTATGGTTTTTATGAGACATATTCAAAAAAACCTTAGAGTGATAACTAGCTCTTTTTAAGTTATGATCAGCTTTGATAGCATACAAAAATTAACTTTTACTCCTCCATTTTGCATTTTTGATATAATAATTAGCATACTTATATTGTATATCATTAACAAATTATAGCTATTATAATTTTAGTAATTTGGGTTTTTTAACCTTTCATGCTAAAGATGTAGGTGATTCACACACCACTCTTAGAGTATTAGACTTTTCTGAATTTGACTGTTGTCTTTTGTATAACCTGTAAATTTTATATATTTTAATGTGTGACTAATTAGCTTTATTTTATTTCGGCTTGAAGAACTCCTTTAGTGTTTCTCATATGACAGATCTGCTGGTGATGAATTCCCTCAACTTTTTAATTTTAGTTTGGGAAAGTATTTACACACACACACATACACACACACACACACACACACACACACACACGCACACACACATACATATTTATTTATTTATGCTTTATAGTCCCCTTCATTTCTGAAGGATAGCTTTGGTGAGTTCAGTATTCTTGGTTGGCAGTTTTGCTTTTTTTTTTCTCACCACTTTGAATATATCATCCCATTCTCACCTGGCCTGTAAGGTTTCTCTGAGAAATCAGCTGCCACCCTGATTAGAAATCCCTTATATGAAATTTCCATCTTCTGTCTTGCTGTTTTTAGGATCTGCTCTTTGTGATTTTTGACAATTTGATTATAATATGTTGTGAACCAGTCTTACTTGAATTGGATCTGATTGAACGCCTTTGACCTTCCTGTACACTGATATTTAAATTTTTATACAGATTGAGAATTTTCTTCTGGTATTATTTCTTTATATAAGCATTTTCAACTTTCTGTCTTTTTACTGTCCTTCTGGACATAATCCCATAAGCATTCTTCATTCCTTTTTCTCCTTTTTTCTCCTTTGATTACACATTTTCAAATAATTTATTTTCAAATTCATAATTTTTTTCCTCTGCTTATCAGTCGCCTATTGATTCTATTATATGTGTTATTTCATTCATTATATTTTCAGATTCAGATTTTCTATTAACTGTTTTTTTTTTTTTTGCTGTACTGGGGATTGAACCCAGGGACATTCTACCTCCAAGCTACACTCCCGGCCCTATTTTTTATCCTTTATTTTGAAACCGGGTCTCACAAAGTTGCCGAGGGCCTCACTAAGTAGCTGAGGTTGGCCTGGAACCCAGATCCTCCTGTCTCAGCCTCCCAAGTACTGGGAGTACAAGCGTGCGCCACCACACCCGGCTCTATTAACTGTTTTTAAAAATATAATTTCAAGCTCATTTTTAACATTCTTATTTGATCATTTATTGTTTTCCTGAGCTCACTGAATTGTTCTCTGTTTTCTTGAAGTTCTCTGAACTTCCTCAAAACATTTGTAGAGCTTATTTATAAGGCAGTTATTATATCTTCATTTCTTTGGTATCTGCTACTGGGAGCTGTGTTTTTTATGGTTCATGTCTTCTTAGTTTTTATGTTTCTTGTTGCCTTACATTGATGTCTTTGAATGTGAAGAAGTAGGCGCATATTCCAATCTTTGCAGACTGGATTTGTTTGAGAAAGTCCTTCAACAGTCAGGTGTCCAACCAACGATTCTGAGCATGTCATCTTGCATGGTACATCTGCTATGGCTTGTTGCTGCAGTCTTTGGTGAAGCTAGTCTGTTGCTTGGCCCAGTAGTTGTGCAGAACTGTAGCTACAATTGTCAGGGTTGAGGCTAAACCTGGATCCACTATGGTGGATCTGTTAATTGGTCCATGTAGATAGCCTGGGCTCAAAAAGCATGCAGCCTTTATCTGTGGGGGCCATCCTGAAGCCTGGCTCTACGCTAGCTGACCTGATGCTATGGTGGGTCTTGATCCCTGAGCATGAGTCTGTAGGTGCCCACCATGCATTGGAGTGGGCCTGGTTCCTGTGTCCACAGGGGCGGCTTAGCTTGTTTGCAGAAGTTCTAGAGCTGAGCCCAACAGCATGGGCCTGGAATGAGGTCTCACAGAAGCTGGCTTGGGGTCTTTGTCTCCAGGGATGGTGCTGAAGGGTGAATCTATTTGGCATAGCATGGTACCTCCATCTCTTGGGGTGGGGTTACCCATCAGATCTGCTGGATCATGCCTGGACCCTAGGTCTGCTGGGGTGTGGAACCATAAGCATTGGCGTGGAAGGTGGAGAAATAGGGACTGAATTGATACTGGGAGGCCTGAAGTCTATGTCTTTGGGTGTCAGTTTCTGAGGCCAAAAGTGCCAGCCTGTCTCTGGGGCAGACCTAAAGCCTGGGTATGTGTCGGCTGACCTGATTCAGGGCTAGTCTAAATCCTGGGGTGTGCCTGGACCCTGGCATTGGGTGGGTCTAGAACCTGGGGCTATGTGTGCTGCCCTGAAGTCTACGTCTGTTTGAACGAGTCAAAAGAGATCAAGTCTATTGGGAAGACCTGAAGTTTGAGCCTGCACAATCCTGCCAGGTGCCTAAGCAGGATAGGAGGCTCCAGCCATGGTATCATTCTGAAGTCTGGAGCCATGGGGAACTGCCTGGTAATGGGTTTCATTGTGGTGGGTCTAGTGTTCAGGTCTAAGGGAAAGTCCACTGTATACTTTATTTTCCTTTCCCAAAATGAAGGGTATTCATTTTCATGCTGTGCTGCCTATGGTTGGTGGAGGGATTACATGTTAATGTAGAACTGTTCTTCCTACCATCTTCTGTGCATATTTTCTTTTTTCTGTGACACAACCAGGTGATGTCATTTTTGCCTGGTTTTCTTAGATTTTGTAAAAATATTTTTGATTGTGGGTAGTTATTCTAATCAACCTTTTGCATGTGGGGGGGTGAATTTTGGAAAATATTATTTTGCCATATTGTTGATGTCCATAATAATCATGGAGTTTAACTGGAATTGTATTATTTTAATAGCGATTCCTTTCTGACCTAAAAATTCTGACTTAATAACATGGTGACAGTATAACACTAAAGCAGAAACTGAATTTTTTGATTGTGTATTATTACAAAATAGGGTTACAGAAACCCTTATTAGCCATTACAATGTTAAACCAATAGCACATTTTACTTAAACATATTTTTGGAAGTTCATAGGAAAGTGAATATGGAGCTTTAATATAATATCAGAAAAAAGTCAGGCAAATGAAAAGCTATTACTAAAGGTTCTTTAAAGCATAAAGGCTTAGCTAAGGTGAGAAATGATTATGCTGAGTTCAAGGACAGCTTTCACATTTGGTCACGTTTTTTGCAGTCAATTTGCATTAACAAATATCAAATCCAAATGCCCAGATTATGTGTGTTCACAATATATGTTGCTCCCTTAATCACAGGTGTTGAATAAAGTTGGGTTATTTATTTCCTGCTACAACATTCTATTAAACGTGGAACAGTAAAAATTAGACATCAATAGATTTTTATTTAGAGTAACATAAGCTCTTAAATCTAAAATTGGAGAGGTAAAGTATATTTATTTTGTTTGAACATAATTTTGTTAAGATCTGTTAGCAAATCTGGAAATCCACTCAAAGCAAATCCAAAATTGATGTAGATGTACTGTGCTATTATTTAGATGAATTCTATAGCCTCACTATATGCATATGGATAAAACAAAAAGATGCTTAAAACTACTTTTATATCAATCTGATTAAAATTCTTGAGAGATTGTTGGAAGGCTTTTTCATTATTAAACACGTAAGCTTGTCATAATGCAATACATTTGGTATATTTACCAAGAGCAGGCCATAAATACATATATAGAACAAAAGTACTATTGCATAACATTGTATCATCTTTTATGTAGGAAAAATACAACTCTGAAACATAAAATTCTCTAATGCGTATCACATGGCTGTTTTGCATGTATTTAATGGAAATTACTAGGAGTAAATACCATACATTTCAGGATATAAGGCATCTGGGTACTTAAGTGTATCTGGAATTTAATGTGTTAACATTTTCTCATAAAGCTTGACCTCTGTTTCCTCGTGGTGCTGCCTGTGCTTAGCAGCTGTTGGCACCAACAAGCTCCTACCCCCTACTCTGCCTTTGCGTGACTGTCACTGTTAAAGCAAATATGTTTTCAGTGTAGCATCCATCATAGCTTCTCCCCAGAGTATTAGTAGTCAAAAAATATTTGGAATTTAGAAAGAACACAACTACAGCCAGCTGTTCTACAAATGAAACGTGGAAAGATGTCATAGTTTGGACATTCCTGAGGGGTATATGAATATAAATCATGTAAACCCACCCCTAAGGTTTATACTTCTCCCCACCTCCATTATAGATTCTTCCCATTTTTAGTTTCTGCATAGCATAAAAGATTTAAACACAAAGTTTGATAAGTAGTCAAAATAAGCCAGAAGTAAGATGCATCTCTGTTTTTTTAATTTTTGTCAACTTTTCATAAATATGTAAGATACAAAAATGTGCACATACGTGTATGGCTTTCTGATTTTTCACTTACAGAAAATATTCATATAGCCAGTTAGCATCCCTATAAAGTAAAAGGACGTTATCATCTTGTAAGCCTCTTTGTATTTGCTTTTATTGACTATACCCCAAAAGTAATTATTATCTTGACATCTAACTGCAGAAATTTTCCCCTTTTTTAATACTTCATGTACATGGATGATACTGTATGCCATGTTTTGTCTACCACATTTTTTTCAATAGTTCATTTTTTAGATTCATTCACATAGTTTCATGTAGTCGTAGATAATTCCATTTTATTGCTATAAAGCATTCATTGTATATTTATTCATTGTATAAAGCAATATTCATTGTATATTGACTCAATATCAATATGCAAAATAGAAAGTGGAATGAGTAAATAATACCATTCACAAAAAAGTAAAAATTCATTTTAAATTCAAACAGAACACATAAAAAAATCTTTGTATTTGAAATGATAAGCATTATTGAGAGAATTTTATGACAACCTAAATGAAAGGACAAACATCCATGTTACTTGACTGACACAAAACTTCATGGATGCCAATTCTCCCTAAATTAACCTAAGGATATAGCATAGTTCTGATAGAGAGCAAAAGGGGATATTTTTGCATGAAGAATAAGTTGATTCTAAAATTAATTCAGAAGTTTAAAAGGTAGTGAATTACAAAGAATTCTTAAAGAAGAATAAATTTAGAACACTTACATTACCAATATTAAAACCTATTATGAAGAAATACTATTTTAAGACAATGTGGTTTTGGAGAGGATAGACATACTTATGAATGAAAAGAATATACTGTGAAGAAAGAGACTGTCATTTATAACAAAGGAAACTGTGGTTCAGTGGAGAAAGAAAATAATTGTCATTTCAATAAGTGATGTTGGGTCATTTTGATAACTAAATGTAAAAACGAACCCTATTTTACATCACTTCACTAAGCAGTTCTAGATGGATTGAAAATCTAATTGTAAAAGATAATATAATAAAAATTTTCTAGAGAAAAGTAAGCGAATATCTTTATTACTTTGAAGAAAGATAGGAGAAAAACTAATCAACTGGGATATATAAAACTTAAAATTTTTGTTTTACGAAAAATACCAGGCCGGGCACGGTGGCACACGCTTGTAATCCCAGTACTTTGGGAGGCGGAGACCAGAGGATCCGGGTTCGCGGCCAGCCTCAGCTCTCTCCCTGTCTCTCTCTTTCTCTCTCTCTCTCTCTCTCTCTCTCTTTCTCTCTCTCTCTCTCTCCTTAGTGAGGCCCTCCGCAACTTCGTGAGACCCGGTTTCAAAATAAAGTATAAAAAATAGGGCCGGGGGCGTAGCGCGGAGGTAGAACGCCCCTGCGTTCAATCCCCAGTACTGCAAAAAAAAAAATAAAATAAAAAAATAAATAAATAAAAAAATAAAAATACCAATGTTATATATGATTTCATGATGTTGGGTAACAAGTATTGCAAGAATATGATCCCTAAAAATAGAAAATAAGTCATATAAACTTGCACTGCCTAGAAGGACTTACCAATCAATGGAGTAGGGGATGAGAATCAAAGCAGAGAACAACTGAGCTGCTTTAACAGAACAGAAAGAAATTAAAGTTCACACTTTAAAGTTGGAATTTACAATCTGAGTATCAGATGAAAAGAAGCATTTTAGAGAAAGATCTTAAGAAATTTTGTCTAAACACCAACTTAAGCATCTGAAGAATTCATAACATGAAAAAAGCTAAAAACTTTGCCCTAAAACAAGGGGAAAAATAGTGAATGCAAGTAGACTCCAGATGAAAGATGATGAAATTAGACAAAAGCATGACATAATTATTATAAACATGTTTAAGATTTTAAAGAAAAATATGAAGGCAATGAAAAGAGAATTGGAATCTATAAAAAAGAATCAAATGCAACTTCTAGGTCATAAAAATATACTATCTTATATTCAAAAAAGTAAAAATAAAAGGAATATCATATACAGTTTGCAACAGACTGTGAAATACCACAGAAATATCTGCAAACTTTATGGAAGGAAAATAGAAATTATATAAATTGAAGCACAGAGGGAAACGAAAACCAAACCTGGAAAAAAAAAGATAAATAAGAAAAACAGACTGAATTTCTATGAAGAAAGGGCCATATCAAGTGGTCTGAAGTTAATATAATCGGAACCCCCCAAAAATAGGAGAGGTGGGGTCAAAACAAAACTTGAAAAAAATCTGAGAGTTTCAACGTTGAAGAAAATATAAAAATCCACTGATCCAAGGAGCTGAACAAAACACAGGCAAAATAAATAAAGAAAACTGAACTGAAGCATATTACACTCACATTGCTGAGAAACAATCAGAAAGTGGAAATCTTAAAATCAACCAGAGGAAAAGGATACAGTATATATGTAGGGAACAATAATAACAACAACAAGAAGGATTGACATTGTTACAGACAAAAATCCCTAGAATTTTGTATCCAGAGAAAATATCTTTAAGTAAATTCAATGAAAAATAATCATTTTAATATGAACCTAAAATGAAAGAATTTATCCAAAAATGCAAGAAGGATCCTTCAGACTAATGAAAAATAACCTCAGATGAAAACTCACTTCTACATAGAGTGATAAAGAGCACTAGATAGGAAGGATGTAGGTGATTATGTTTTTTCTCATTTAAAATTTTTAATTAATACATATTTGAATACATTATTTTAAGATATTTGACAGTTCAAAAGCAAACGTCCACTATGAGTTTTATTATGCATGCATAAATAAGTTATATGACAATAATAATTCAAAGAACCGGAAGGGAGAAATAGGAATAAAGCTCTTAAATACTGTAAGGTGTATCATTTGATTTATAGGTCAACTCTGGTAAGTAAAACCATGTACAGAGCAACCACTAATATCTTTTAATAAAGAAGATGCAACCGCTTTGGAAAACAGTGTGGAGGATCCTCAGAAGAATGGGAATAAACCTACCGTATGACCCAGCGATACCACTTCTAGGCATCTACCCCAAAGAACTAAAACCTAATTACCAGACTAATGAATGTGTATCTATGTTTATAGCTGCACAATTCACAATTGCCAAACTTTGGAACCAGCCAAGGTGTCCATCAAC
>PVJS01047581.1:0-15389 GCA_004027185.1 Glis glis
AACATTTTTACTCCTTTTTTATCAACAAATTTGAATTAACTTATTTTTTAAGAATTTAGGTCACGTGAACTGAAAAGGTATTTGGATCCATTTTAGTTGTTGTTATTATTATTTAATTTATGAGTACTCATTTATTTAAAAGCCAATTTTTGGTACCATAGACAGACAATACATTTATACATACAGACATACATCTAGATAGACAACAAATATCTTATAGCTTTAATTTGTTAGGCATCTATTTCTTGTTGACAGGAAACTAAGCATTGTGCCTGACTATAGATATCTATTTGGTGCCAGTAAGCAACAGACTACAGGATGGACACAAATATGAAAGTTTATACAGCAGGGGATATCTGAGGCAAAGTCCACCAGTCAAAGCTGACACTAAATAAAATTATTTAGGTGGCCACTTGTCGCTTTGAGGAAGACTGTACATCCGACATTACCACTGCTCAATTTTTACGGAAGGAAAACTCTAGATATTTACATTTGTAGAGGGGATCTGTCCTTCCTCCCCTGTCTCTTCTTTAGTCTAGTCCGTCTTAATTGTCTTTGGAGGACCGCAATCCCGGCAACTAATCGCCGTTCCTCTTCGGAGTCTGAGGACTCAGAGTCCGAATAGGTTTCATTCTCCAAACCAGACAAAGAGGGATAAGGGCGGTTTGTGGAGGGGCGCTGTTCTTTAGGTCGCACGCCCAAATCTTTAGCCGCCCCCTCTCCGTCCTTTTTGGGCGTCGCCCCTTTAAATTTCCCATATGGAAGCCGTTTTGACCCCTGTCTATTGCAGTCATCATCACTTTCGACCCCAGAACAAAGAGAATTTTCAGTCTCCGACTCTTGAAGTTCAGATAGAACCTCCTTGGTTGCCTGGACTACCTGGCGGAGACGAACTTTATCTGTTAAGAGGGCGTCCTTGACTAGCCTCCATAGGGAGAAAGTAGAAATTGGAAGTACATCAGGACCCTCCTGTTTTAAGAGATTCTGTAAATCGCGGCGGACCTCCTCCCAGTCGGAGATGTTGAGGCCCCCGCCCGTAATAAACCAAGGGCTTGCCCTCTCTATGGACTTTAAAAAATCTTTAAGGGTTTTATTTTTAATAGCAGTTCCCTGTTCCTTCAATAGCCTTTTCAATTGAAATTCTAAATCAACTCTTCCCTGTGAATTTCCCATATTTCAAGTCTTTACTTATAACTTTTCTTTTGTAACTTACCCCAGTACGTCCCGGCCGGCACAAGGGACGACTCCGTCCACGGTCCTCGCTTTCAGATCTCGGTGGAACCTCCAATTGCTGCGCCCGCGCAGCCTGGACCGAGTCTCTGCGGAGGGTGTCGGGATTGATCACACAGGGACACAAGTTTGAGGTTGAAGGCTCACAGTTAATACTGCCGCCAGACTTTATTTAGCCCAGTCCTTATATACCTTCCTAGAGCATCAGAAAAAGATACAAAGTCCTTTTACCATACAATGTTAACATTTGTCTGGGCAATCAGAATGTTCCCAGACAACCTTCTCCCCCCTTCCCGGGTCAAGTCTCTCCTCTGAGAACATTTAGCTGTTGTGAAAAACACAGCACACTTATCAGCAGGTCTCAACCTGCACCTTTGGTTGAGCTTGTACCTCTCAGGGCTATATCTACAACTCTAAACCAAGGAAATAGCTCCCGACAACTTTACATATACAATTTTACTTAATTATCCAGCCACCAGGTCAATAAAGTATTATTGAAGTATTTTACAAATGAAATTAACAGTTATGGAAAATGGAATAGCATGTGTATTAGGCCAATTATAAAGTAAGTAAAAGTTGGTGTTGACTATGAAGCCTGGTTCTTCCTAGTTCCAGTGATAAAGAGATGAACTCTGAAGTCCAAACCTGGAGTTTCTGATTGATTCACACTGTGCACACTTGGATGGAAAGGCATTTTTTGCAGCTAGTGATGGGAACTTTTTTAGGTATACCTGAAACTTCTGCTTGAAGTTGACATCCTTAGGCTTCTGGGATTTCCCATGCTTGAAACAGGTGACATTCAAATATATGCACTACTCTCCTGGGGCCAAAACAAAGAGAGTTGCCAGTCTTGTCTTAACATCTATAAATTTGTTCAGCAAATGATTTAATTAATTTCCAGTTTACTTAGAACTTGCTGCTCATTTGGTATAGTATTCACATATGGGAGACCCTCATTGCTAGAATGGCAAATTTAAAAGTAGGAATTGCAAAGCCTGCAATCTATTTCAAACTTCCCAGTGACCACCCATTGCAAGACATTTAGAGCATGCTGTTCCTTGCTGCCCCTGACCTGCTGCCACTGTCACTGCAGCCTCATGTAGAGCCTTTCCCCCTCATCCATTGCCTGCTGTATGCACCTACTGTGCCTCCATGCGTCTGGTTCCTTCTGTGTATTACACTCAGACCCTCTCCTCCTGGTTCCTTCAACTCCAGGTACCCACTCAGATGTTACCTCCTAGAGCTGCCCTCTCTGAAACTTTACACTTTTATTGGTGCACTGTACTTTATATCATAGCGAGATTCAAAGTGATACCTTCTTAACTTGTACACCTCACTTGGTGTATTTTCCTCTACATCCCACTCCCAATTATTAATTATTAATAAATAAACAAACGAATGGAAGAAAAATACCATCTTAGCGATTAAAATTATGTGGGTTTCATAATCAAATTGGTGTAAAACAAAATGAAGCAGTCTCATCACTATAGGACCTCACAAGGGTTCCTTATAATTCTTGAGACTCAGGTTTTTTTGTTTGGAACATAATTATGCAAATATGTTCTTCATCAGAACATTTTGCAAGCCAAATCTACTAAATATTCTGATTTAGTATGTATTGTATGTCTTCTCTTTCCATTCATGACTTACATTAATTTTTGCATGGGAACTCCATTCAGTGGACATCCTCCAGCTGAAATCATAATTGCCTTTTAAGAGCAGCTCTGCAGTTTTCTCCTGATTGATCATTATATTGATTCATTTCTTTTATTTCCTCACAAGCTCATGACTAAATGTGTTGCTAATTTCTTGATTTCAGTAAATTACAGAATGATTATAATAGTTTTCATTCACCTCTGAAGATGAGACTCGGGGAGACTCAATGAGGCTTCTCTCGACTGGTGTGGTGGCGATTTCTGTCTTAAGTAGCTCATTGTTTTCAGCAGTCTGAACTCAGATAAACTATTTGAAGATGGTACTTTTTGTGGTCTTAGAATAATTTACCACTTAAAGAGTGACTGTGAAGGTATAAACAAAAGAAATTAAGAGATTGTAAGATAATGCGAGAGAGAGCTGAGGCTGGCAGTGAACCCGGATCCTCCGGTCTCCGCCTCCCAGTGTATTGGGATTACAAGCCTGCGCCACCACGCCCGGCCTCAGGGGATATTTTTAAGTAGCCCTTGTAACAGTTACAAAGATAGGCTCATCACTCTTCATCCTGGGCTTATATGCAACTCTCTGGCTGCCCCAGTCTCTGTTTTCTTGTCTTCTCCTCTCAAAATGTTATATCCAACTATAAAGCTATCTAGAAGAATACCCAACCTTCTTCAGAAAGTGATTATTTTTTCTTCCCCATTCCAAAAATATATCTGTGATCTATGAAGAAAGCAAATAGTGGAAAAGAGGTCAGAAAAATATATTTGTAATGAAACAAAGTAAGCATTCTCCACATAAATCTATCCTCCAACTGCTTATAATTACTGTCATTTCATTTTCAAATGATGCATGATTACGTTTTGATATTTTATAAAATATTTGTAAATAATAGGTAGGGATGTAGCTAGTGTTTTGATGTTAATACTGAAGAAACTGCAGGCAGTATTTTCTTTTCTCAGACTGAAATAATGCAAAGCACTTGTTACTGTTGGCTTAAAATTTATGGGATTGAGAAAAGCACTATCTTCATAGGCACATGTTGCCATCCCTGTCCCCTAGAGCAAAATTTCCATCTTTTGTTCTTTCTTTAAATTGTTAAGTGCATTTCACAGACTATTTGCATTTTAAATATCTTTAAATACCCCAGAAGAATAAAGCACTATTTGCGAACAACAGCTAGCTATCTACACTTCACTCCGGTTTCCCACATTCCTAAATGTTGACCTGTGTCAGGACTGTTTCGTGATCTTAAAACTGAAAGCATCAGCTAGGCATGGTGGCACATGCTTGTAATCCCAGTACTTGGGAGGCTGAGACCGGAGGATTGCAGGTTCGCGGCCAGCTTCAGCTACTTAGTGAGGCTCTCCGCAACTTAGTGAGACCCCGTTTCAAAATAAAGAATAAAAAATAGGGCTAGGGGTATAGCTCAGAAGTAGAATGCTCCTGGGTTCAATCCCCAGTACTGCAAAAAAAAAGAAAAAAATGAAAGCATCAGTGTTTGGCGGCACATGGCAGGAGAAGCTGGACTTTGTTGGCTCTTCAAGCAATGTGGCAGCCTTACAAAATCTCACTAGAGCTGGTTCTCTGCATGTTGGCCCTCTTCGAATGAGTTACCTAGGAAACTTGGTATGTCACTCTCACTATAAACGACATTATGATGTGAGATTATAATGCACCAATAAAAGTATAAAAAATTAAAAATTTCCTTTATAAGCAAACTACATATTTTCCTGTTCTGTGATGTCAAACAGAGTACGGATGTAGTCTTTTCTGATGCAGAAATCTTTATCACATCAGGTGAACTCGATAAATTATTTATATGAGAATCATATACATACCTAAAATGCTGTATTGACACCTGATTGAAAGCTAATTTTAAAAATATTTCTGAGAAAACAAAGTATAGTTCCAGGAGAACACAAATATTCTGAGATTTCATCACATTCAGGACCAGAATGAAAATTTTGCTTGCACAAACTTTACTCAAATGGCATGAGTTAAGACATCATAACATTTCTCTAATATAAATAAATAAATAGATAAATATTTTTTTCAAACAGAGTCATAGTGCTTTAAGCTTAAAATAAATAAAACCCCTGTGAATCCAGACAGAAACAGGGTGAACAGTCCGTTAAGGAATGACTGCAGTCGAGGGTCATTTGCTGTAATCAAGGGCTAGTTTAGAGACAGAACAAGAAGCAGAAGGTGAGTTTGATCTTTAGCCAGATCAGAAGCCAGGCACCAGGCAGGCCATCTGGATGCCGGAAGTTAGTTTAAATTCTGGTCAATGCTCTTTATTTAATTTGGAATAAATCCTTAAATTCTAGGACAAGCAGAAAACTTTTCTACGCATAGGCTGAGCATATCTCTTCAAATATCTTGTTACTGTTGTAAAATAGTCTAAGCCTATCATTTAAGAAATGCCACTGTCAAAGTAGCTAAAATGCAAAAACGACATACTGCCGTTCAACTCTAGCAAATATGAAATTTCCATGTTTACTCAGATGTGTACCATATGTTGATATTTTCCTTTTTGTATTTTTTTTAGGAAAAAGTTCACTATCCACTTAGGAATCTACTGAATTTATTCAGTTTAAACTGTAGTTGCTGAAATTTGTGATGTCTGGTTTCCTTCATCAAATCCAGTTTTTAGAATGTTAGTGTTTCCCGTATCTCTGGTCATTTACTTGTTACTATCTTACAGAACCCTCTATACCACACTTTTCAATAAGTAGCCACAGACTGCATACAGCTATTTAAATTTGACTTAGTTAAAATAAAATTTATTAAAAAGTCATTTCCTCAGTCATACCAGCTTTATTTCCAGTCCTTAATAGCCACAAGTATATATAGATTATTTTTCTCATATAAGACAATTCTGAAGGACAGCACTATTTTACATCAGGTGTTGATAAACTATGGTCCATTGCTCAAATCTATTCCACTACCTGTTGTTCTGAATATAGATTTATTGCAACACAGTCTTGCCCTTTTGTTGAAATATCATCTATGTCTGCTTCACTCTACAAAGGCAGAGTTGAGTGCTTGTAATAGCCATTATCTACCACAAAACCTATATTATTTACTATCTGGACCTTTGGGAAACAAAAAAAAAGTCTGCAGATCCCAGATGTAGACTATTGTCTAACATGAATTTTTTGGAGTAAGTAGCTCTTGAAGTTTATTTTCCATTCCTTTAATTTTTACATAATTTATGTTTTGGGTAAATTTGTTTCAAGGTCCCTATTTTCTATCTTGGGATCTCTTTGCAGTGTGATAGCCTTAGGTGCCTTTTTAGATCCTGGTAGGAAAATGATTGCAATGAGTGGCTACTTTTTATTATTTATGTCAAATGGAGGCATAAATTCTCTAGATAAGGGGATCTATGAGTATTACAGCCACAAAATGTATCATAAATCAGTTTGCAGTTGGGAATATTTACAGGTTTTCCCCCCTTCATGTCTGTCTGTAATATGTAACAAATGCAGTTCACGATGATCCTCAGTAATTTGAAGTTCATTTTGTATTTACCAACTCCATTGTATTTTATATGCAAATGACTCATTATACTTTAGAAAAGCAGTATGTTAATTTGATTAATTTCTTACCTTATTTAAATCTTATAAAATGTCACCTGCCATTCAATCTACACATCAGTTATAACAAAACAACAAACATTACAAAGAACTGAAGCATTAAATTTCTCCTAATCAGAAGACAGATATGACAGGATTCACTCTATGCACATATGAATACTGAACATGTTGGAGATTTAGAACTCTGCTACCAACTCCTTCATGGACCCTGAATAATGAACTCTTTATAATAAAATTGTCCAACCAAAATGAACACCTGGGAATGTTGATTTTGTTTTCTACGTGCTTTGCAGTCATTTGTGAAGTATGCAATTTCTGTGTGCAATGCCGAGGTACACCATAAATAAAACATCCTTGCAAGTATCCTTTGTGGCGACTCCTTGTAACTAACATGATGCCATCCCCTTTGAAGGACTTTGTTTCCTCTTGTCATTGCCTCTGGTCATGGGGAATGATAAGGATAATTATGTTGTCTACCCCTGTGATCCTTGGTGCTGTGCATCTCCCTGGTAGGATGCCATATTTCCTCCTTTCAAAGCAGCTTCCCTTCCTTCTGTCCACTGACTCTCAGCTTTAGGGGAAAGGAAATGTACAGCATGACACTGCAGGCGAGAATTTATTCCTGAAACCACTGAAGGGAAATGATCCTGGTTAGGTGGAAAAAGCAACCCTCTAGCAGGGGAACGCTGAAGGATCAGGTGTCGATCACACACTGACTCTGTGCACTAGAGTGATAGTTCAGGGCTGTGCACTTGTGTCCACATGTGGTCCTTGTGGCATAACAGGATGGATTATTAAAGAGTGCAACCTGGGGACTCTTGTTTGTCCTGGCAATGCCATCGGAAGTTGTAGCACATGAAATAGAGTGGCAGGGGAGTGTTAGACCTGTAGAAAGTCCAAGGGTATTCATAGCGAAAGAAACATACAGAAAGGAAACTAATACTTTTGGGGTTTAAGAGATTAACTGATAAAAACAGAAGCACTAATTTGAAGAAAAATGATAAAAATATGAGGATTGTTGAAGAGACTATTGGTAAAAGTAAAAGATATTCAAATGCGAGACAGGATAACACATAGCCGAGATTCATTAGGGAAGGGGAATTTAAAAGCAACACTGAACAGACTAATAAAGAAGAAAGTATAATAAATCATGGTAATTGGCTTGATAATGCCTTAGCAGCTAAATATTCTCTTTATTTTTTAATTGATATTTATGTTAAAGAGTGCCTTTTCTGGGGACTTTTATTCACTGTCTTTTAAAACGTAAATTGCTCTTTATTCATCTCAGGTTTGGACAAGAATGAATCTTTTGCTTGTTGATTACATCTGGTTTTACCCAAGTACTCCTTCCGAGGTTGTTCTGACTTACATTTTCTTTGCGTTGGGTGACTTAATGAGGAGGCTTTGCAGCTTTTTCACTGAGAAACTTCATAGTGACCTTGAGCAAAGTAGGAGGAGGTAGGTAGACGTCTGGTAAAATAAAGATTTGTTGTTTTTACATAAAAATTGGGGAAAGATTTAGTAAATATGAGAGATATGTGTTGCCGGATTAGTAGAATATTATTAATGAGTTTAGACTCCAGTATATATTTTAATTGATGTTTATAAATAGCTGTGCTCCCCGTGGTTTTGTAATATAACATTTACCAAACTCCTTTTTTGATGGAATTTACATATGGCACATCAGGATGATTAAAAGCCAGCAGTCTTTTCACAGCATGGCAAAAAATGGGATTTGATTTATCTTCGTGCTTCACCTACCACTTGCTGTGACTGTACTTTTGAAATTTTAATATTCTCATTTCTCATATGGAGTTTGTTATGTAAAATATTATGTAAATAACATTTTACATTTCGAAGAATTGTTTCTTGAACCTTTATTTAATAAAGTAGTTGTATGAGAGAAAAGGTATGCTTAGTTCTCAGAATCTCTAATGTTTTCTCAAGGGATAATATGTGCTTTAAGTTAAGCAGAATTATACCTGTTCTAAAACATTAGGATGTTGAAATCACTAATACCATGACTTTAAAAAGCTAATCTAAAAGTTTCAGAATACTCAGTATATGAAGAATTACGTACCTTTGCATATATTAACATTGCCAAAACATGTGTGTGTGTGTGTGTGTGTGTGGTACTGGGGATTGAACCCAGGGGTGTTCTACCTGTGAGCTATACTCCAGCCCTATTTTATTTCTTATACTGAAATACGGTATCACTAAGTTGCTGAGGGTCTCACTAAGTTGCTGAGGCTAACTAAGCCTCCCTAGTACTAGGATTGCAGATGTGTGCCACCACACCTGGCTCCAAAACATTTTTTAATTAGGAGATTAGCAGAATTGAATTTGTTATTCCAGCAGTAAATTCAGTTCTGATTCTATATTAAATTTGTATGATGTGTAGAATAAAGTATATGTTAAAATGTTGCACAGTTATAAAAACTGGCGAAAATGTGTGCACGTGTCTGTGTGTGTGTGTGCACCTGTGTGTGTACAAGAAATGATGTGAGAAGAAAATGGTTTTCTTTCCACAAATAGAATCATTATACTCTTTTGTGATTTTAACATTCATATTTTAACATATCAGAATTAGTAAAAAGTTAAATTGAGTATAATTAGAATTTAGGTAAAATAGATTTCAAACTTTCTTTAAATTTTTTTATTTCAGTGGGGCAGGGAGACACATGTCTGTAATTCCAGCTACTCAGGAGGCTGAAGCAGGAGGATCACAGGTTTGAGGCCAGCATAGGGTAACTTCTCAAGACCCCCATCTAAAAATGAAATTAATAACAGGGTTTGGGTTACAGGGCAGTAGTAAAGCACTTGCCTAGCATGTGCAAGGCCTGGGTGGAATTCCATATAAAATAATACTATGATGGGTGGATGCCATATAAAATAATACTATGATTAAACAAGACCTAATTGTGCATCAGAAATTTTATATCATCTTACATAAGCCTCATCACAGTTTTGACTTATAAGTAAGATTTATGTTCTATAATTAGGTAAATTTAGACTTAGGGGTTGATTAACATGCCAGTAATCACAGATAGATAACAACTGACAGTGTCAAAATTTTGAACCCGATACACACACACACACACACACACACACACACGTACATACACACATATATGGCAAAAACCTGATACAAACTAATGTCTACATTGTTTTATTTAAAAAATACATTGTTTTCCCCTTTATTAATAAAAATCCAGATACATAAGATTTCTGTTAATATTGCTATTTATTATAGTTTCGGTTTAAAATGTCCACAGACCTTGTGTGGTAGACAAGGCAGCCATGTTGGAGTGGGACTCGGTTGCTGGGAAAGTGTCTCTGGGGACATGGCGGGGGACAGTGTGTGACTTGGCCAGCCCAGCGGCGGTGTCTCTCTCTGACCCCTTCTCTGCATGCTCCCTTCCATGACTCCCTGAGGATCTCCAGCCCTGGCTCCCACTTGGAAGCCTGCATAACATGGCCTGGAATCTCCATATCCATGAGCAAATTAACCCTTCCTCTTCTAAATTTTGGTGTCAGGTGTTTTGGTCCCAGTGGTGCAATGCTGACTGAAACACCAGTTTTTAAAATTTTCTTCTCGTATTGGGTTTGATATATTTAACATTGAAGAGGGTATAAGAAGTGATTTCTTCAAAGGCCATAAGACACAATGCTACCGAGAACTCATACCCATACTGTCCCTTCAACAGTGCAAAATTTAATTTACAGTGTCTGGATCACTTTCACGATGATCGCGGCTCCTTTTTGATCCCAACAGCTTGCCAACAACTCTATGAAGTGAGTCTCTTTAGAGACATGATGCAGGTGGAGATGCTAAAGCTCCCTGTACAAGGGTACCTTGTGCTGAGACTGCAGTTTAGGTCTTAAAAGCAGTTCTGCCCTTTCCTCTGCACCATAGCCGCTTTCATGAATGAAAGAGGAAAAGCCTGCTTTGTTCATGTTTGTTATGATGCTTGAAAAAAATCACTGAGAGTTTGAGATTCTGGAAAAGATTTAAAAGTTAGAAGCCACTGAGTAGAGGTCAGGGTCAGAAGACAGACACTGTGTTGTATGAAATTTTTATCAAGAACACTATTGTCAGGAGATTGTTGATGCAATTTCTAGTCTGCTTATAATAAAATCATAGTGTTAAAATCACACCACATTCACTGCTTCTGTGGAAGGTTTGATTCTGTCGGATGTTCTTGGGTGTCTGCCATTTCAGTCTGATGTGGGAAGTGAGAGAGGTGATGGCTGGGATACAGGAATGAGTGCCTAATCAGCTACACTGACCTTTAAGGACTATAATGTCGTGAGTTGAATACGTTATATTGCAGCGCTATATATAACATTGTGTGGGGGAGGCAGAAGAATTTAAAAGTATGCTGTTTAAGACCAAGTATATGTGTGAGGAGTAAAATTTTCCTAATACAACACTCAGACTATGTATGAGTAGCTTTGCCTTCTCTTTAGAGGGAAATCTGGATTTAATATTTCTTTGGTGGATTCGTAAACATAACTTTCTTGGTTTAAATAACACTTACGGAGTTTTATAATGACAACTGTGTAGATTAAAATTATTAGGATTGCATTTTAAAAAATACATGATGCATGATCCTCTTCCAATTTTCTAAAGCTTGAGTTGTGGTTTTATACCTTTGCTAAAGATGCTGAGCATGTAAGAATGTAACAGATCAGTGTGAATAAGATCAATCATATGGGCACAAAAATCTATATGCTTCCAAAGATCCAAGTTCCCTAGTTGTATTCATAAAATAGAATATTTTAAAACAATGTTAAATTAAAAATGACTTTCTATACTTGATTGTTGCCATGAAATGTGTTTAGAACATGTGCAGTATGTGGTGGTTTAAGGATCTTCTCAATTTTTCTTTGAATTTTCCTATTGCTCATAATACCCTCTATTTAGGAATTCCTTCACAGTCCTATCCCTAGTTCCTCCACTACTTGCCTTGCTGATATTATGTACTTCTATGCTATTATTCCCTATTTCATTATATTTTAATATATTTGTCTTTAGTTCCATTCTGTTGGTGCTTCATTGGTGATTCAATCTAATCTTATAAATAGTTTATTGTCTTGTCAATAACTGATACCTTTTTGTCACAATGTTCTACTCATTAGATTTTTTTCATTAGGTAGAAATAAAAATGGGTTGTATAAAAGAGGAGGATCAATTAAAGATGAACTATGTTTTGGGCTTTAGCAACTAGGTGGATGCAAATACCATTTTTTAAAATAGGGGGAAATGGATAAGGTGAGATTGAACAATGGACATAGTGAAGTTGGATAAAATCAAGATTTCAACTCCAGAAATATTAAGTTTGAATTGCCTCTCTGACTTCAAAGTAGAAATGTCACACAGGAAAATCAATATGTAAGCCTAGAGTTAGAAAAGAAAAATGACTGGAGATGATAATGTCTGATTCACAGAATAGATATAATTATTTTAGGACAGAGAGTAAAAGAGAGACCTGAGCCTGTGAAAAGTCTCTTGGGATTTTCATCATTATATATATTTTCCCATTATGTGTGATTTAAATAGAATTCTTAACTTCAAATTGCATATTACCAAATTATTCATGTTATCATGAAATATCATCTTAGGTGTATATTCATTTTCATCCAAGCTGTAGGATAAAGGCAGCTGCAAACATACAAAGTATAAATCGTACTAAATAAGGTATTCCTACATCTCTCTTAATTACCAAGAACTAACAAACCATAGCCTCTTATTAGAATTCTATCTGTAAAATGCTTAGTTGAATAAAAGATTCAGCAGAGAATCCTACAATGTTTTATTGGCATCTTTAAGGACAGATTGTTGTTATGTCAAACTTAGGACTACCTAAAACATTTTGACTATAAAATAGGTTAGAGTTGACAAGTACGCTCATTCTTGCTGCCACCCTCAACTTTCCTGGTGGAAATGTTATCAACGTTTGTAGCACATTTTTTCAAATCTAGACCTATTTTCAGAGTCCTGCACTCTGTCTATCATAGATGATTCTAACTGTATAATTTTATTTTTTTTGCGGTACCGGGGATTGAATGCAGGGGCGTTCTACCTCCGCGCTACACCCCCGGCCCTATTTTTTTTATGCTTTATTTTGAAACCGGGTCTCACGAAGTTGCAGAGGACCTCACTAGGTAGAGAGAGAGAGAGAGAGAGAGAGAGAGAGAGGGAGGAGAGAGAGGAGAGAGAGAGACAGAGTGCGCTTGCGCGCGTGCGCCACCACGCCCGGCTCTAACTGTATAATTTTACTTGGTGTAATGATGTATTCCATTTATCATCCCCAACATGATTTTTATGCAATTATCAAATGTTTGTCAAATATCTATTTTATACAAAGCATTTATTATGGTGGATATATTAGCCTGCCAGGGCTGCCACAATAAAACACCATAGAAATCTATTTCTCATGGCCCTGGAGGCTGGAATCCAAGCTCAGGTACTGTCAGGTGTGGTTTTTCCGGAGGCCTCTCCTGGGCTTGCACATGGCCTATTCTTGCTGTGTATGTGCACGGATTATCCTCTGTGCAGAACATTACTAGTGTCTCTTCCTCTTCTTCATAAGCTTAGTGGTCCCACTGAACAAGGGCCCCACCCCCTGGACCACTTTTGACCCTATTTATCCTCTTTAAGTTATGACGTCATTTAACCTTAATTACCTGCCTCGCCAAATATAGAAGCATCTCAGGGGTTAGGGCTTTAACATATGGATCTGGTTGGGAAGACAAAATTTAGCCAATTAATCCCATAAAATGGTTGTTAAAATAATCTTCCACTTTAATCTTCAGCCATTTTCGATTAAGTACATATATTTATTTTTATTTTTATTTTTATTTATTTATTTATTTATTTATTTATTTTTTGCGGTACCGGGGATTGAACCCAGGGGCGTTCTACCACCGCGCTACACCCCCGGCCCTATTTTTTTATACTTTATTTTTGAAACCGGGTCTCACGAAGTTGCGGAGGGCCTCACTAGGTAGAGAGAGAAAGAGACAGGGAGAGAGAGAGAGAGAGAGAGAGAGAGAGAGCTGAGGCTGGCCGCGAACCCAGATCCTCTGGTCTCTGCCTCCAAAAGTACTGGGATTACAGGCGTGTGCCACCATGCCCGGCTTTGATTAAGCACATATATTTATATTTTATTATGTAAATGTATGTAAATATGATTATGTACACAAAATAAGTGCTTATATGTGATGCATACACACATATGCATCACATATACCTTAACATATATCTCTATATATTTTTTCTGTACAAACATACATACACATTTATACATATTATATCTACAAAAATTATACAAGGCAGATTGTAGTAACTTCTTTATGATAAATATAAGGTACTTCCAGAGTTTAGACATGTATCATTAATAGACAGAGAAATTAATATGCATTGTCTCAGTCAACATTTCTCAATGCTGTAATCCAAAACAATTGACCAAAAAAAGATTTATTTGCTCACAGTTTTTTGGAGATTTTGGGGGGGGGGGTCAGTCCATGTCAGGCTGGATCTGTAGAGCTCAGGGCACAGCAGTAGGAAGCAGACAGAGGGAGAAAGCAAGGGCTCTGCTCTGCTCTCACATCATGGAGGCCAGAAGCAAGAGAGCGAGAGCAAGGGATATTCAAAGACAAAAGCAGAGCTAGACGTGGTGGCGCATGCTTGTAATCCCAGTACTTTGGGAGGCAGAGACCAGAGGATCCGGGTTCGAGGCCAGCCTCGGCTCGTGTATGCGCGCGCGTGCGCGAGCGTTCTCTCTCTGTCTCTCTCTCTCTCTCTCTCCCTGTCTCTCTCTCTCTCTCTACCTAGTGAGGCCCTCCACAACTTCGTGAGACCCGATTTCAAAATAAAGTATAAAAATTAGGGCCGGGGGCATAGCGCAGAGGTAGAACGCCCCTGCGTTCAATCCCCGGTACCGCAAAAAAAAAAAAAAAGACAAAAGCAGAGCCTCTAAGGCCACACCCACAGGGACCCACCTTCTTTAGCCATACTCCACGACCTAAGTTACCACTCAGTAAATCCATTACAATGGATTTACACACTGATGAGATTACAACCCTCATGACTTAATTATATCACCCTGAACATTAATACGTGTCATTAATAATTAACATTAATGATTAACATAAATAATGTCAGGGGACATTCTACTTCTAACCATAACATGCATGTATCACCACAAGGGTCATATATTTTCTCACATATGCAGAAGCTAGAGAGAAATGGGAAACAAAAGGGATTTCAGATAAATGAGGAGAGAGACCAGTAGAATGGTGGATGGAGATGGCGGAGGGTGGTGGCGAAGTCGAGAGGGAAAAAAGGAGGCTGGGTAGAAGAAATGGTTCAAATAATGCTATGTCCATATATTAACATCACTAATATGCATCGAGTGGGGGGGCAGGGTGGGATCCAGAGGGAATCACACCAAGTACTGTGTGCATGTATATTTGTGTCACTTTGAACCTAACTATAATGTATAATTATAATGCACCAATAAACATATTTTAAAAAACAGGTAGAGAAATGGCAATAGGTACCAGAGAGGCATTTAGAACATAAACAGGAGTATATATTAAAAAAAAGGTACTGCACAAGTCAATACCATGCTCCAAAGGCAGACTGCATAGGTTCAAATCTTGGATCTACTGACTGTATATCCTGGAACACATGAATTCTTTGTATAACTAGAATGTAATAACAAAAACAAAATAAAACTAATAACCCAATAAGGAAGTGGGCAATTGAACTAAATAGACATGCCACAAAAGAAGAAATACAAATGGCCAATAAATATATGAAAGAATGAGCCGGGCGTGGTGGCGCACACTTGTAATCCCAGTACTTTGGGAGGCGGAGACCGGAGGATCCGGGTTCGC
>PVJS01047582.1:0-15388 GCA_004027185.1 Glis glis
AGAGAGAGCTGAGGCTGGCCGCGAACCCGGATCCTCCGGTCTCCGCCTCCCAAAGTACTGGGATTACAAGCGTGCACCACCATGCCCGGCGCCTCCTATTTTATTTATTTTGAAACAAGGTCTCACTAAGTTGCAGAGAGCCTCACTAAGTTGCTGAGGCTGGGCACGAACCTGAGATCCTCCTGTCTCAGACTCCCAAGTACTGGGATTACAAGCGTGCGCCACCACGCCCAGCTAAAGAGTAATGTTAATCAAAGAATCATGCAAATAACTGTGAAAATGCAGCTGTATTAAATACCGATAATGTTATTATTGCCATCATCATCACCATCATTCCATTTTATCACTTCAAACTCTGAGACACAGAGAGTTTTAAGAACTTACCCAAGGTCCGTGGAAGGAGCAGGTGATGGAGCTGGGGCTTGACACCAACAAGTGTACACTAGCGAGCCCATGATCTTAACCCCACAGCGTGTGACCTCCGCAAGAAAAGGCTAGAGAGACATGATGCTGCGGGTGTTCCCTGAGAACCTGTGCAGCAGAGATAATGGATACTGATGATTTCGCTTAAATCTGAGGGATAAATGGGCACACACCTAGCAAGGAAAAGAAGGGCTCCAAGAAGAATGGATGAGTGGGCAGAAATGACCTTTGGCAATAGAGAACACAGCGTCCAGGAAGGAGTGATACAAGGTCGGCGGTAGATAGGGCAGAGGGACAGTGGCGTGTGCTAGAGAGGAAGGATGAAGGCCGGAACAAGCAGGGCATTTTAGAGGGTTTTCTTGTTACCCTCAAAAGAAATGAGAATCCATGGAAGGAGATGAGAGTAAGATACATAAAGTTGATAGGAAGGAGTAGAAAATGGGCCCAGGTGACCAGTTAAATGACAGGTGATGAAGCATAGACCCAGCCAGAGAGGGGGTCCGTAGGAGAATGCATGATGGATGGAAAGTGAGGGGTGAGAAGGGGAAGGGGTCAAGAATTGGTCCAGGTTTCTGACCCGGATGAAAGGATGGTGTTATCACTAATACAGGAAATGCCAGATCTGAGAGCGTGGGCTGAAGGAAGACCCCGAGTTTGGTTGTGAATATTGGGTTTGGGATCCCTGTGGAATATGGAAGTGGAAAAGTCAGAGAAGCAGCTAGAGATGTGCATCTGGAGTCAAACAAACAGAGCCAGGCGTGGTGGTGCACACCTGTCATCCCAGTACTTGGGAGGCTGAGACAGGAAGATCCCAGGTTCACCGCCAGCCTCATCAACTTAGACCCTGTTTCAAAATAAATAATAATAAAAAAATTAAAAACAGGGCTGTGGGTATAGCTCAGAGATAGTATGCCCTAGATTCAATCCCCAGTAACACACACACACACACACACACACACGCACGCACAAGTCTGGGGTGGAAGCACACATTTGAGAGTCATGTATTTGATGGTTTTGAAAGCCATGACCATGCATGATCTCTCCTAAGGAAAAGGAACCCAAGAAGAAATGGGAGTGGAAATGGGTAAGAGTGTTTGAAGAGGAAAGGATTGATCACTTGAGTCCATACCTCAGAATAAAAATGGGGACAGAAAAAAGGGAGCTTTTCAAAATGGCAGTCACTGGCGACTAAAAGAAGAACAGCTGTGGGGGAACAAGACTGAAGTGAATTGCAAGTGAATGGAAATGAGGAAATGAAAACAGAGAATTCATCCACATGTTAGCTATGAAGGGAACTGGGAACATGGGTGGTTGCCAAAGAGAAAGATGAGATCAAGAGAAGATGTCTCAAAGAATTGAACACACCAGTGTATAAATTTGGGAATGTTCACACTTGGTACCATTGGGGTTATGGGAACATTGGAGAGAGGAGAAAAACGTCAGCAGTGCAGCAGAAAACAATGACTTTGAGAGAGAAAGTAAAATGGAAATTATCCACAGGAGACAGACCTATGAAGTTTGGAATAATGGTGCCTAATAAGCTGATTTAAACTGTTGCCAGACGTGGTGGCACATGCTTGTAATCCTAGTACTTGAGAGGCGGAGACCGGAGGATCCAGGTTCGCAGCCAGCCTCAGCTACTTAGTGAGGCCCTCTGCAACTTCGTGAGACCCAGTTTCAAAATAAGGTATAAGCCGGGCGTGGTGGCGCACGCTTGTAATCCCAGTACTTTGGGAGGTGGAGACTGGAGGATCTGGGTTCATGGCCAGCCTCAGCTCTTTCTCTCTCTCTCTCTCTCTCTCTCTCTCTCTCTCTCTCTACCTAGTGAGGCCCTCCGCAACGTCGTGAGACCCAGTTTCAAAATAAAGTATAAAAAAATAGGGCCGGGGGTGTAGCGCGGAGGTAGAATGCCCCTGGGTTCAATCCCCGGTACCACAAAAAAAAAAAAAAGAATAAACTCTTGCTCGTGGTATGCTGAGCTGGGCTCTTCTTCCATTATCATAAGAACTTCAATGAAAGGCTGGGAATGAGCCAGGCTTGGTGATGCATGCCTGTAATCCCAGGACTTGGGAGGCTGAAACAGTAGGATCACAGGTTGGAGATGAGCCTCAGCAACTTAGCC
The DNA here is from genome assembly GCA_004027185.1 of Glis glis. Classification (NCBI taxonomy): domain Eukaryota; kingdom Metazoa; phylum Chordata; class Mammalia; order Rodentia; family Gliridae; genus Glis; species Glis glis. The sequence goes on from PVJS01047582.1 coordinate 2,546, forward strand.
AGATCCTGTTTCAAAAGGAAGGAAGGAAGGAAGGAAGGAAGGAAGGAAGGAAGGAAGGAAGGAGGGAGGGAGGGAGGGAGGGAGGGAGGGATGGAGGGAAGGAAAGAAGGAAGGAAGGAAGGAAGGAAGGAAGGAAGGAAGGAAGGAAGGAAGGAAGGAAAAGAAAGAAGAAAACGGGCTAGGGGTGTGTAGCTCAATTCCCAGTACCAAAAAAAGGAAAAGCGGACGGGGAAGGCTGGGGATGCAGCTCAATGGTAGAGTGCTTACCTAGCATGTGCAAGGTCCTGGGTTCAATCCCTAGCAACAACAATGACAGAAAACAACTTCACTTGTCAACTGTATGCAACTGCCTTCCTTGTGCAGTAGCACTTTGGCTTAATGGGACATGCATGGGACAAAAAGCCCTGGGGAGAGAGGATGGGAAACACGGAATCCAGGATGCAGTGTGAAGCATGGGGATTCAGAAGAAGCGGTCTGAAGAAATCCAAGTTTCCAGAGATCTCGGGACACACCAGGGAGAAGACTGGACGCCCAACAGCACCTGGGATTCATGTTGAAACAATTCTACAGGAATTAAAGGAACAGGCCAGTTCCTGAGGCTGGAGAATGTGAGGATCCCAGAGAACAAATTGCTAGATTGTAAAAAGCTCAAGCATTTGAGTTTTAGAAATTATTTCCTTTTCTTAATAAATTAGGATGTTCTAAGCCAGGCATGGTGGCACATGCCTGCAATCCCAGTACTTGGGAAGCTAAGGCAGGAGTGTCAAAGATTGAGACCAGCCTCAGCAATTTAGCAAGACTCTCAGCAACCTAGCGAAACCCTGTTTCAAAAAGTAAAAAATGAGCGGGGCATGGTGGCGCACGCTTGTAATCCCAGTACTTGGGAGGCTGAGACCTGAGGATCCGGGTTCGTGGCCAGTCTCAGCTACTTAGTAAGGCCCTCCGCAACTTCGTGAGACCCTGTTTCAAAATAAAGAATAAAAAATCGGGCTGGGGGTGTAGCTCGGAGGTAGAATGCCTCTGGGTTTAATCCCCAGTACCGCAAAAAAAAAGTAAAAAATGAAAAGGGCCGGGGGTGTTGCTTAAAAGTAGAATGCCCCTGGGTTCAATTCCCACTCCCACTAAATTAATTAATTAATAATTAATTAATTCTCTAGATCTTTATAAAAATAGCACTTTCACTTACTTGGGGTTTTTTTTTTTTGGTTTTGTTTTTATTTTGGGAGGAGTACTAGGTATTGAACTCAGGGGTGTTCTACCTCTGAATTATATTCCCAGCCTATTTCAATTTTTATTTTGAAACAGGTCTCACAAAATTGCCGAGGCTGGTCTCCAACCTGTGAGCCTCCTGTCTCAGCCTCCCAAGACCTGGGATTACAGGTGTGCTCCACCACGCCCAGTTCACTTGCATTTAATATGCTCCATTAATTGAGAAAGAAAAGGGCAGCTAGAACTAGCCCGAAGGTGGTAGGAAGTGACCTTGGGTGCACTATACTGGTGGCTCTTATCCACATGTGTGACAGTGGGGAGAATGTCCAAAATGACCTACTTTGCGGGATTCTCCCAGGGAATACTTCCCAAGAATTCCCCTGTTGTGTTGTTTCTGTTCAGCTGAAGGAGGCTTCACCAAGGTTGAACTCCCACTTACCTGAATGATCGGGGTAGAGTGTCAAGGAATAAGACTACTCCACAGTACCCACAAACCCCACCAGCATAGCCCCAGACGTCAACAATCCTTGCTATGGGGAGATTGTGTCTTCTTCTTGCCCAGGAGAGCATGCATTGGAGCTCTAACCCTGGTATCTCAGAATACATCTGCGTTTAGAGATAGGACCTACAAAGAAGTGATCAAGTTAAAATAAGGTCATTATAGTGAGCCCTAATCCAACCTGACTGGTGTCCTTAAAGGAAAGGGAGATATGGACACACAAAAAGACACAGGGATGTGTGATCACAGAGGAAAGGCAGCCCTCTCCCAGCCCAGGCGACAGACTTCAATAGGAATCAATGCTGCCTGCACCTGATCTTGGGCTTCTCGCCTCCAGAATTGTGGGATAATAAATCTCTGATTTTTAGGTCTCCTAGTCTGTGGCATTTTGCTATGGAAGCCCTAGAAAACCTTCAGGTATCATCTCATATTTTTAATTTTCTGTCACCTGAGCTAGGCATATCTTTTTTTTTTTCTGCCATTAAAGCTCATCCACCAAACATCACCAGGACACACCTTAAAAGGTAGATGTGTTAGCTGCCTGGAGCAAAGGGACCACACCCAGGGGACTATGGTGCATCTCCACCGAGGGCTACTAGGGAGGGGTACTTAAAGGATTTAGAGGACTAGGGTTTGTCATCGTGTGAATTTAGGGCAGAAAATAGTGAGCAAGGTCTGGTTAGTGATGATCAAGAGTGTGTTAGCAAGGCCAGTCCCTGGAACAATGAAGGGCCTGATCTCTAAAAGATACAAGTCCTTGTACAATGACTAGATCAAGTTTGTGGTCTTGAACATGGGGCTCTGAATGAGTTTTGTTAAAGAAGAGTCAGAGCTTAGTTGGTCTTGCCTGTCGTGGTTTTGTATAGTTCATTTGTTTTGCAAGTTAGGGGACAGTTTTGCAAGTTGTGGTTTCTGATTCATTTCTCACTACTCGGAATCTCTGTGTGCTTGCCTCGGTGAGCTCAGAAATGATCCAAAGAGCTGATACAGGTCAGTGAGCCACATATCTGTGAATAGTGACCATGCCTACTTCCTGGGTGACTCCAAAATTTCTTATCTGTTTACACAACACCAAGATCCTAAGATTGAAAAGAGGCAACTTGATATTCAAAAAACTAAAGGTTCAAACACTCAGTAATCACAAATTTACCTTTTCCTGTTAACTGAGATCCAAATCCTAAGATTACATGAACAATTTAGCTCAAAATTTGAAGTGGGACTCTGGAGGCAGGCAGACTCTGATTCAGTTCCCGTCTCCCTGTCTTGTTGGCTGTAGGATCTTGGGTAAAATACTTAACACCTCTGGGTCAATTTCATCACCATTAAAGTACCATACATAATACCTCTCTCATAGGGTTACGGTGAAAATTAAATAAGTTAATGCTAATAATTAAATAGGTTAATGTATTCTAGTTATCTGATACTACATAACAGATGACCCTAAAACTTGGTGACTTAAAATAGCAACTTTATTTTGCTCATGATTTTGCGGGTCAGGAATCGGTGCGTTTTGCTGGGCATTCATTCATCTCTGCTCCAGGAAGCACCAACTAAGGTGATGCCTGTGGGGCTGGAGGACCTGCCTCTAGGATGGTTCCCTCCCATTCCTGGCAAGTTGGTTCTGGCTGTCGGCTGGGAGATCAGCAAGGGCTGTCAGCCAGGGACCTCAGTTCCTCTCCAGTGGACCTTTCCATGCGCCTACTCAAGTTCCCTGGCAGCCTAGCAACGAGGTTCCAGGAGACCCGAGCAAAAGCTGGCAGGTTTCCTCTAACACACCCCTAAGTCCCAGAAGGTCACCTCCACTGCGTTCTACTAAAGCACGTCACAAAAGCCAGCACAGATTCAAGGAGAGGAGAATTAAATTCTCCAGTTCGCTGGGTGGAGTAGTAAAGAATTTGTGGCTCTCTTGAATCTACGTGCTAACCACCACACTCTGTAAGCCAGTGCAGGCCTTGGTTATCGCTGGACACAACACAGAACACAAACTCGTTTCTGTTTTCCTAAAATCAGCATAGGAATGTAAAGTAAATATATGTTTTAATTTCCTGATAAAACATTTGTTATTTTTATTAGCTCTGACTGTGTTTAAAGAATGTTTTCTCAGGCTTCCTCAATAATCATAGTCACCAAAGGTGCGAATGATAGTTTTTCTGATGTGTGAATTTTAGCAAAGCTATAATTTGTTGCAACATTTAAAAAATGATCATTCATTTCCAGATTGCTCAAGAACAACCTTCGAAAGCATTCCCTATACCAGATGCCTCTTGCAACGGCCACCAGACAAGGGCAGGGAAGAACTCGGTCAAGGGAAGGGGTACAAGGGAAGGGGAAGGGCAAGAAAGAAGTGAATCTATGGAATTACTGTCATAAACAATGTGTATATATGAGATTATACCAGCATCATTCTCAGTGCTACATGTGGGGGGGGGGGGCGGAGGGAGGGACACCAAGAGCTGTGTGCATGTATGTTAACACCAAACTGATACTCATTGTGATGTGAGACTACAATGCACCAATAAAAACATATTAAAAAAAAACATTCCGTTACACGTTTTCCTCTCTTCCCAGCCCCTACCCAGAACTCTACTTCCACAGGAGAAGCTAAATGGCCTGTGAGTGCCTGAGAAAGGAAGAGTGTTCAGCTTTGTGAGAGGAGGTATAACCACCAGATTATTTTACAGTCCCATTGTTTTTAAAAGAAAGGAGAGAATATTTAGACAATAAAAATTATCTCCAAATATCTGAAGGACTATCATATAAAAAGTCAGATTTAATTTCAAAGTAAAAAATAATAATAAAAAAGTGAATCAGTGTGGAAGTCTTGGTTCAATAAAAAAAAAAAACATTTTCTTTCTTTTGGCATTGTTTAAAAATGGTGTGAGAAGCCGGGCATGGTGGCACATGCCTATAATCCCAGTAACCTGGGAGGCTGAGACAGGAGGATCACAGGTTCCAGGACAGCCTCAACAACTTAGAGAGGCCCTCCGCAACTTAGCAAGACCCTGTTTCAAAAAACAAACAAAAAAATAAAATAGGGCTGGGGTGTGGCTCAGTGGTAGAATGCCCCTGGGGGTTCAATCTCCAGTACCAAAAATAAAAAAGGAGTAAGATGCTTTAGAATATAGCAACTTCCTACTACCCGGAAGGGTGGGTAGTAACAGCATCCAGTAGCTTTTGGTGGAGATGTTACAGGTGGATTCCTGCAACTGTTAGTCGGGGACAGGCTGTTCATATGATGTCCAAGCGTCCTCTGACTCTGAGATTCTATAATTTAAAGTCCGAATAAAATTCACTTCCTGTTTTTCTGACTTCTTTTACTATCCACATATGGAAAACTACACTAGTTACATAGCTCATTATCTATTAACCATTTCTCTCCAGATGGGCCACAGCTTTGAGGTTCAACAGACCCCTCCAGCAGAATTTCAGAGAGAAGTGACTCTTGCCAGCAACCATAGTGCATACAGTTTAGAATTCTTGTTGGAAGAGCCATCCTGCAGAACCCACATTTGTGTCAAGACAAAAAATGTCTGAGGAGTCATACAAATGCAAATGGAGATGTCTAGAAATTGGACACAAGATGTGACATCTGTTGATTTGGGGGCATAGGAAGGTTGATGCACAGGTGTGATATATCTCATTTTATTTTTTAAATATCTTTTTGGGCAGGGCAATGGTTAAGGATAAAACCTGGATCCTCGCACGTGCTAGGCAAACACTGTACCACTGAGCTACGACCCTCAAGTGTGCTAATTTAAAGCAGGAGGGGGGCCGGGCGTGGTGGCTCACACTTGTAATCCCAGTACTTTGGGAGGCGGAGACCGAAGGATCTGGGTTCGCAGTCAGCCTCAGCTCTCTCTCTCTCTCTCTTTCTCTCTCTCTCTCTCTCTCTCTCTCTCTCTCTCTCTCCCCCTGTCTCTCTCTCTCTCCTTAGTGGGTTCAATCCCAAGTACCGAAAAATAAATAAATAAATAAATAAATAAATAAAGCAGGAGGGAAGTAGGTGAGTCTGGTAAGAAGGAACCTTGAACTTAGTAGCATTTCTGCAGAACCTGCAGAACTCTGCCTTAGCCATGCCAAGACCAGGAGAAGGCCTCCAGAGGGCATTGATGGGTGTGCTGTACCCTTAGGCCGAAAAGGGGCTTCAGTCATTAAGGGAGAGGCCATCACAGACTGAAGACCACCACCTCCCCATACGTCATTCTTATAGGAAAAGTATTTTATCTTTCTGGGAAGGATAATTGGAATCTTAACTGTGAGGCCAGCGATGACCTCGATGTTGACAAAGCCGCTAGCCACCCTCTGTCCTAATCTTATTTCAGCAGCTTTTTATACATTTTTCCATTCTGCATGTGTGTGTGTGTGTGTGTGTGTGTGTGTTGTGTGTGTGTGTGTGTGTGTGTGTGTGTGTGGTGTGGTACTGGAGATGGAACCCAGGGGCATTCTACCTCCAAGCTACATCCCCAGCCCTATTTTATTTTTTATTTGGAAACAGGATCTCACTAAGTTGCTGGAAGCCTTGCTAAGTGGCTGAGGTTGTCCTTGAACCTGCGATCCTCCTGTCTCAGCCTCCTAAGTACTGGGGTTACAGGCGTGCTCTGCCATGCCCAGCTCCCCGCTTGCTTTCTTTATACATTTTCCTATCTTGGTTTCAGTGACCCCACAGTCTTCCTGTGTCCTCTTCTCTCTCAGCCTACTCCTTCCAAGTTCCCTTTGTTGGCCCTTCTTGGCATCACCTCTAAAGGCCGGGGTTCCTCAAGCCCTATAATGACAACTATTCTCTTCCCATATCATTAAACACCATCTATATCACCTACACACTGATCACCCCCAAATGCATAGCTTGAAACCAGACCTCTCCTTGGAGTTCTACCATTGTGTAATCAACTACTGTGTGACACCTCTACTTCTGTATTTCACACATCTTAAACACCATGTGTAAAAAAAAAAATACACTGTTTGAATCTGCTTTCTACTTACACCAGGCCTCATGCTCCCATTGTCCCCCAGAATCCGTCACCTCTGTGTCTAGGGTGGAGTGGTACATCACCATTTAACCAGTTGTTCATTCAGGCACCCCCAAATCACCCTTGACCCAGCTTCTCCCTCACTCCACCATATCCAATTTACATGAACAAGTTCTGTTGAGTTCACATACAAAATATATCTAGAATCCACCCACTAGCCACATTTTCACAGCCATGACCTAGTGGAGCCCACCCTGAATGCTACCGTGGTCTTCCTGACCCTTCTTCCCATCCTCGCCTTGACAACCCTCCGCACACTCTCCACCCAGAAACCACCACAGCTCCTTTGAAAAATGTTGAGGGCTGAGACCCATCTTAGAAGCACACTGAGATTATCATCTTGGACCAGCCCAGTTTGGATACATGGTATCTGGCTGGGTGGGATCTGTCCGCAAACAGACACATTCCAAGGAACCTGGTGTAATCTTCAAGGTGCGGTCTTTGATGGCGTCTCCACCCAGTAATGGTTAATCCCTCCTTCCCCTAAGTTTATCATATGTTTGCCTCACTGACCTTCTTTACTGTAACCTGAGAAATTCCTGATTTCTGTGTTTGATTAACTTTAAAAGTTCCTATAAAAATAAGGCCCTGGCTATAGAGCTCCGGGAGAACTTGCCATCTCTATCTCCTCTCCGACCCCCCGATTATTAAATGTAACTATTTTTGCAAATTACTATATCAGACTTCGTGTTGATTCGTGCGAGAAGACCATTGTTAGGAAGCTGCTTGACGCAGCGACCGTCTGTGGCAGGATCCACAGACTTTAGGAAGCTGTCTGGGCAGCGACCGTCTGTGGCTGGTGACCATAGACAGTTTTGTTAGGAAGCTGCTTGGTGCAGCGACCTTCCGTGGCAGGAACCACGGAGTAGATCGTCCGCCGGAGCAACCGCGGAGTTACCGCAATAGAAAAATAACTTGTTACCATTTGTGTCACCACACATGCTACCATTTTTTCTCCCACAGAAGGGTCAAGAATAAAATGGCTTACAGAACTTGTTTTCAACTGTTGTAACAGTTGACTTTTTTTTTTTTTTTTTTGGTGGTGGTAGTGGTAGTGGTACTAGGGATTGAACCCAGTGATGTTCTACCTCTAAGCTACACCCCCATTCCTATTTTATTTTGAGTCAGGTTCTCACTAGGTTGCTAAGGGTCTCCATAAGTTGCTGAGGCTGACCTTGAACCTGCAATCCTCCTGTCTGAGGCTCCCAGGTACTGGGATTACAGGTGTCCGCCACCACTCCCATCTCAACTGTGCTAACAGTTGAGGTATGGATTCTTACTCTAAGAGGTGATATTTCTCTTCTTGCTAGTGTTTCTTTTCTACTTTTCTGTTCCTTTTTCCATGTCAGTAAAATGCCTAGGGAATATATTTCTCATTTGCAAGGGGGTCCACTTTTTGACATGTGTGCTAGCCAAACTAGCCCCATCTTTTTAGAGGATAAATCAATTCAAGTGACCCTTAAAAGTTAAAACTTTCAATGGCTTCCCTTTTAACTTAGAAAATTCTCTTTACTAGGTCCATAAAGCAATTCCTCAAACTCCTATGGTAAAAGACCAACTTGTATTTTTTAAAATTTTCAATCTCTCTCTTTCTGATGGATATTTTTATAAGATATACTAAAAAAAAGAAATACTAGGAAAAATGAAACCAGAAAAAAGGACATCAAAATATAAGTCCATGTTTTCATTGGATCCGATATAAAAACTACTTTCTCCAAACATTTAGAAGGTTTTAAGTGCTCACTTTTAATTTCTATTTTCATCCCACCCTGTGTCAGTTCAAGGGTTGGCACTGACCCGGTGATCTGACTCCGGCCTAACTGTCCAACTTTGTCCTAAGAACTCTCTCCTTCCTTCTCTCTGTTCCAGCCTTTCTTTCTGTATCTCAAACAGAGCAAGCTCTTTCCAGCTTCAAGGCTGAATCTGGAGGCTTCACCATCTCTTATTCGTCTCCCCAGAGAGTTTCTTCTTATCTTGTCTCATTTTCCTTCCATTCTCTCAAATGATCACCTCAGTTGAAATAAATAACCCTGTTCTTTCCTAACACAGCACCTGGTCCATTTCTGCACATCATGTGTCATAATTCATACTACTTATGTGTTTATTTGTTTACTGTTTATCTCCTAACCTAGACTTAATTTAAATAAAGGAAGAATCATGTCAGCTTTATTCATCACCAAACCCTGGCATACACTAAGCACTCCATCAATATTTGTTGAGTGACTGAACGGTAAGTGAGCAAGCTATGCTGGTAGAGCATACTATTAGCCCTGCTATCCACCTCTAACAGTCAGAATTTGGACCAAGCCAACCCGGTCAAAATGCACTACAAAAGGAGTCCATTATTCTATGACTTTGCTCAGCTATCAATTTAAATTTGAAATTCCCCACATATAGTACTAAATCCAAAATTATTATATAACACAACTGTCTCCCACTAATTGATCTTAATGGTGCTTTTATACAAAAGAAAACTCATTCTGAGTCTCTTCCATTTTTTTGCATAACTTCACAAATACTCCTTTACTCAGTTTCAGTGTGGCATTTATATTCCTTTCAGATAATACCATTAACTCATAGAAATCAACATTTTAAAGATTTAAAATAGCACTACAATTTTTTTCTTTCTCTTTTTGGTTTCAGGGCAGTTTTGTTTATGGTTTTATTTTGTCTTTTTTGTAGCCTGTTATATAATAGCCCAAATATGAATGACCAGTCAACTAAAAAATAAAAATCACCCCCAAACACACAAATATTCTTAAAATCTTTGTCAAGAAAAGGGCTTGAAAAATAATGTCAAGGACAGCCTGTACCCTAGTGGACTATTCTGGAAAAAAAAATGGAATGTAATTTAATTTCCCTGCCATTATCCTGAAGAAATTCAATTAAATATTATATATGTAGAGAATATTTTTGAGATATAGCCATCCACACTTGAAATAAGGTATTAGGAGACCTCAAGTTAGAGATTGGGGGTTAGAAAGAAAGTTATGAGACAAATTTCAGAAGCCTCAAAGCCAAAGCTAAACAAGAAGGGTGAACCAAGATTTAGATTTCAGTATCTCCAACCAAATAGCAAACACACTGGAAAACTAGAAGAGGTCCCTCCTCAGCACTTCCTTGTACGTCCACATTTCCTTCTCCATAGCCAGGTATGGTGGTACATGCCTGTAATCCCTGTACTTGGGAGGCTGAGACAGGAGGATCACGGGTTTGGGGTCAGCCTCAGCAACTTAGTAAGACCCTGTTTCAAAATGTAACATAGGGCTGGGGTTGTCCCTCGAAGGTAGAATGCCCCTGGGTTCAATCTCCAGTTCCACTCACAAAAAAATAAATAAATTCCTTTCTCCCAGGTCAGAGTCCTGGTAGGAATGAGGAAGAAGAGAGGGATTGCTTCTAGACCCTTCTCCTGAGTTACTGTCAGGCTTCCAGTATGTAAGAGGCCACCATCAACAGAACCACTTTCCTCTCCTCCAAAAAGCAAAACAAAACACAACAGAAACAGGAAAAGCCCCACACTAATCAACCGGTTGCTTTCCTTCAGATTACTAGCTCCTCTAGGGAAGAGACCTTCTCTCAGATTTACCCTTATAACTCAGCAACAGCACCGCCTTGAATACAAGATGAGATCAATAAGTATTGCTGAGTGAATGCATGAATGAATGAATGAGTTAATACTAGAGTGTCCAGCAGATGATGACTATGGCTTTGTCCAAGTTGAACATATACTGAATCCAATTCCACACAAAACTTTGCACGAAATGCCAAGGAGGAGCAAAGAATCAAGATTGACCACAGCTCTTGCTCTCCAAGAATATATGGTCTAACTGAAGAGTCAAACGTGCACTGTGACATCAATCAGGCAGCTCCAAGCTCTCAACTGAAACTGTCAGAACTAACCTTGTTAGAATGCTAGCAAACAAACAATAAGTGAAGGAAAGGCACTTGAAGATGTTGGGGAAGTTTTGTTGCAATTGTATAGCCCTTTGGTCTTGAAGTAGTGGCTTACCTGTGTTAGACCCTTTTCTCTGACTCAGAGGGGGCAGAGCAGATTAAACTTTATTCAGAAATTGTGTATGTCTGCTCCAACCTGTCTGGGGACTACCTGAAGGTCTAATGCAAGGCAACCATCTCTTTTCCTGACCGAGAAATCAAACCAGAAAAGCAATGTCCCCAAACACTGCAGGCCAAACTAATAGTGCACAGATGCCCAGGGCAAAAGATTTCGCTCAAAACCGACAATAGATTGCCTGAAGCAAAATCTAGGGAGTGTTTCTTGGGGAAATTAGGACACTGAAAAACAGCTGTGTATACTGGGAGTTTAGAAAGCCACTTGCACGCCCAAGGCAAGACGCAGGCAGGGAAAAGGCCAGGAAGAGCCTGAACTCGCACCTGGGGCTGATCCCTACGCTTAAAGCAAACTAGGTCAATTGTCCAAGGAGGGCAACTGAACACAACCAACTACTTAAGATTAGAAGATGGTATTTCCATTTTTCTTTCTCTTTATGTTTGCTTTGTTTTGGACTCCTGACATTCAAGGCAGTCTCTGTCAAAATACTAGCTAAACACAAATTAAAGAACAGAGACATCATCGCCTTCACATGGTAAGGAATACAGTCTTTGTAAAAGTATGTCAGAAAAGTCACTGAGCAAACGACTATAGCCTTCAATAATTATATGAATAAAAGGCAAATGCTGGAGAAAGAGGAGAATCTGATTTCTAGTTACCATCTTATGATACTCAAATATCACAAGGCATACAAAGAAACAGGAAACTATAACCCACTTAAACAAAAGAGACATTACCAATCTCACTTAACATGTATGGGGAGGAGGCAGACAATGGGGGAAGAGATTTGGAGAGAATCACACTAAGTACTGTTTGCTTGTATGTTTGTATCACATTGAAACTCTATGATGTATAATTACAATGCACCAATTAAAGTATACATTTTTACAAATATACAATATTGACAGAAAACATACCCAAGGGAGCCCATGTATCAGATTTAAATACTAGACACAGACTTTAAACAACTGTCTTAAATATGCTCAAAGGACTAAAGGAAGCCTGAAGTGATGGCACATGCCTGTAATCCCAGTACTTGGGAGGATGGGACCAGAGGGTCGCAGGTTCAAGGACAGCCTCAGCAACATAGCGAGACTCTCAGCAACCTAGTGAGACCCAAAATAAAAAGGGCTAGGGATGTAGCTTGGAGGTAGAATGCCCCTGGGCTCAATCCCCAGTACCAATAGGGGAGAGGAAAACTAAAGGAAAACACAAAGTACTAAAGGAAAACAATGTATGAAAAAAAAAAACAGTAAAGATAGAAAAATCACAAAAAGGAATCAAATAGAAATCTAGACTGGAGTACAACTGAAATGAAAGAATTCACTAGAACAGTTCAAAATGAGATTTGAGCAGACAGAAGAAAAAATGAGCAAACTGAAAAAATAGGACTCTTAAAGTATTGAGTCTAAGGAGCAGAAGGCAGGAAAAAAAGAAACATGAGCCAAGCCAGAGGTGTCAGGTAAGCCCGAGAGCTCCGTGCAGAGTCCTAAGGAGTTCCCCAGCCTGAGAAGGGGAAACTCACCTCAGGTCCCGGGGTCCTCGGGTCTGTGTAGAAAAGAATTTCAACTCGTGCCAGTCAGAGAAAAGACAGAGGTTTAATTTAAGGAAAAGGGAAACATGTTCAGGGAAACTTTGGCCACCTCAAGATGTGAGAGCAGCAGCCCTGAATTCTTACAGTCTCTTTTTATAGGCACTGGCGATGGGGAGGGGGTTGGTTAGAGGTGCTCCGCGGGAAAATGCCTCCTTTCTTTGAAGTTTTTCAGCAGGCAGAAGATGTGGATTCCCTCCGGACAGGTCTTCCAGGAGCAGAGAGGAGCGGAGACAAAGAGTCTGATGGCCAGTGGGTAGGCAGCTGAGTGTAAGGCTTTTAACAACAGGTGTGATCTTTTGGAGTTCTGGTGGAAAGTGAAGTTCTTTCTCTTCCAAAACTAATCTCCTCAGGAATTTCAGATGTGAAGCTAGCCCATTGTGTTCTTAAAGATATGGGTCTTGTCTTTTTTGTGTGTGTGTGTGGGGGGGGGGGGTATGTCCTAGGC
>PVJS01047583.1:0-15387 GCA_004027185.1 Glis glis
TAGCGCGGAGGTAGAACGCCCCTGCGTTCAATCCCTGGTACCACAAAAAAAAAAAAAGAAAGAAATAAAAAGGGCTGGGGATGTAGCTCAGAGGTAGAATGCCCCTGGGTTCAATCCCCAATACCAAAAAAAAGAAAGAAAGAAAGAAGAAAGAAAGAAAGAAAGAAAGAAAGAAAGAAAGGAAGAAGAGAGAGAGAGAAGAAGGTTGAGTAAATGTTCACAATGAACGTGACCCCACCAGGGGAACAAAGGCACTGCCCTTGGGCCAAACAGAGCAGAGCTGCTGGGACAGCAGTCCAGGCTGGGGGCAGTCCCGGTTCACTCACCCACAGTCTCCTAGGCCTTTGCCTGTGTGTGGGCAGGGTTCCTTCCTGTAGCCAGTTAATGGCCCAGGGGCAGGAGTGATCAGAGAAGCATCAGGCCTCCTGCTCCTGGCGCTGTGCTGAAGTTTCATCCCCCCACCTATCTTCCTGAGGTGCCCATGGGGACCTGCTCATCAATGTCCTCTGTGGCTGTCCCCTTACTGTTTTCACCAAAAAGGTGAAAGTAGGAAACAGTAAGAAACAGGGATAAGCAGAAAACAGAGTCAAATAGTAGATGTATACCCAAATACATCAGCAACTACATCAAATATAATCACACTACTTCAATTAAAAGACAAAGATGGTCAGAATGGATAAAAAAACACAAAAATAAAATAAAATAAAATATATGCTTCTTATAAGGGACATAAATATAAGAACACCAAGAGGCAGAAGTGCCACCAAGCAGGGCAGGAAGGTCCCCAGAGAAGCATCTCAGACACCAGGGAGGTGGAGCCTGCTGGGCACAGGGAGCCGGGTGTGAGGGGTGATGAGCTGTTTGGAATAGTCAGGAGAATGGGGGTCACAGTGGGGATGGGAGGATGGTGGGGAGGCGGCCTGGCCGAGGGCTTCCTGCTCCCTGCAAGCCCGGCTCCATGTGGTCTCAAGGGGAATGGGAGCAGTTTCTAGTGGGGAGGGGATATGTCCTCTACTGACTGGGTGGGTAGGCCCCCAGGGCCCAGGCACATGGCCTTGGCTGTCTTAGGGCTGAGGGCTTGGCACTGCCAGCAGGGAGAGGGTGGGCAGCCACTTGCTGATGCGTGGTGCTGGTGCTGGAACTGAAGCTCAGTTTCCAGAAAAGTCTGGGTGGGAGGGTCTGAGTAGAGGTTCAAAGCCTCTAGACTGGAAGAAAACATCTCCAGTATAGACAGAAGACCACAGTGAATAAATTGGGGGGTGGGGAATGAGAGGTGAACAAGAGGGCAGAGGAGACCTGGTGGGATCCTGGCAGCAGGCCCTCTGTGGGCACCTGCAGGGAGACTGAGGGCTGACCCTTGACCCAGCCTCCTGGAGGCTATGGAGGCTGTGGTAGGCAGGGTGGAGCAGAAAGCTGACCCTGTGGGTTAGGAAGACTTGGAGTCAGATGTGAAAACCCTTCCCTGGGGTTGGTGCAGTGTAATGGGTCAGGAAGAGTCTTGTTATGTTCATCTTAAGGAGGGGAGAAATAAGGGTGTGAGTGCTGTCTGGTTGGACACAAAAGTTTCTTCGTAAATGTGCTGATAGGGGCCAGCCAGGTGCTACCATCAGGGTGGGCCTCTCCAATAGGCCCCCTGCCCCAGACTCCAGCCCATATATCATGCCATAGATCAGATACCAACCCAGACCCCTGCCCCAGCCCCAGACTCCTGTGCCAGCCCCAGATCCCAGCACAGACACATGCACCACCCCAGGTCAGACCTCATACCCAGAGCCCAGCCCAGACCCATGAGCCAGGCCTAGATCAGACCCCAGACCAGACACACCAACCCCAGACCCCTGTGCTAGCCCCAGATCCACATCCCAGACTCAGATCAGACCCCAGACCTCAGCCCCAGACCTAGACCAGACACCAAATCCCAGATCCCAACCTGAGCCTCAGCCCCTAGCCCCAGTCCCAGCCCCCTGCCCCAGACCAAACACCAGTCCAGATCCCTGTGCCAGTCCCATATCAGACCCTAGACCCAGACCCCAGATCAGATACCTGCCCAGACCCTTGCCTCAAACCAGACCCCAAACTCTGACCTCAGACCCCAGACTCCAGATTCTTGCACCAGACCTAGACCAGACTCCTTACACCATGCCCCTGTGCCAGCCCCAGTCCCAGATCAGACCCCAGACCTAGATCCCAGACCCAGACCCCACACCCCAAGCTACTCCAGACCTCTGCGCTAGACCCTGACCCCAGGCACCCTGTAGCAGTGCTCACACTCACCTCTGTTCCTCGGTGCCTGCCGCCACAGTATCTCCCCAATGACATTGGTTCACGCTCTCTTGACATTCACAGAGCTCACCTGGAGAATATAGGTGTCCTGAGGTTTCCGCCTCCTGCGATACCAGATCTCAAGCTCAAGCTGCTTTTTCCAATGTTCTCAGTCATCCTGATCTTGGCTGTCTGCAGGGCAAATGCCAGGTGGAGTGTGTGGCCACCAGAAATGCAGCCCTCTGAATGGAGGCTTCCCAGCCGACCATCTGACCCAAGGCTGCAATGCTTGGGTCCCTTAACACATATACCACTCAGTGAGTGCATGGACCATGGGACTTTGGCCCAGGAGGTACTCACCGGAGATGGAGAGCTGACCCCATGGGAGAGGCCTGGACCCAGTTCCCTGGGGTTTCAGTTTCCCCATGGGAGGAAAGAGGGCAGCCTGGAAGGTTCTATGGTACCCTCGTGGCTACCACATTCTGGGGGATGACAGCCCCTCCCTGCATTGGCAGATATGAGGTGGTGGCTGTACATGCCTTCTGTGAGCCCCCAAACTTCAAGTGTGCAAGGCAACTGCTCACTAAGGTGGGAGGCTGTTCATGAGCATGTAAGATGATGGCTCTAGTGTGTGAGTTGGCTCGTGAGTGTGCAAGGCTGCTCATCCTCAGGGCCTATCAGGAAGGGGTGGGCCCTGCCCTTCTACATGTGCCCAGGGAAGTCCTACCCTGGGTCTGCCTTCACACAAAGTTCTGTGTGACACTACTTCCTGAACCCACATTTGCTCCTGGCCACTGAGCTGCACACAGAACTGGGAAAGACAAATGTCTCTTTTGCAGTTTTTTCAGGTCTGAAGATTTCAACGATCCACCAAAGAGCCACAGAAAATAAGCTATACTATGTGATTCCTGCCACTTAACTCTGCCCGGTGTCCCCTGCCCAACTCAAGAGAGGCCAGGGCCTGAGACCCCAGGGAGGGCCAGTCCCATGCACCAGCTCAGGCGGCGCTACCTTGAAGGACTGCTTGTACAGGTAGATGTCCTCGCCTCCATCCACCCTTTTCGTCTTACTAAACAGGATGAGATCTTCAAAGAGGAACACATGCCTAAGACATTTTTCCTTCCATGGCAGATAAGAAACTCCTCCTGGCACCTCAGTGGCCCTTGCTCCTTCAGGTCCACCTGCAAGGGATAGCTCTGCTCAGGGACATGCTGGACCTCTGTGTGGCAAGGTGCTTCTCCTGCATGCCTGCATTCTGGACTCATGATGAGCCAGGTGAACCATCAAGCCAAACAGGTAAATGCATCATAGGTGAGCTGTTGAGTTAAAGGTTTCTCATAGTGCCAGAGTATAAGCCATAGGGACTTCCCTGGTTCCCCCAACCTTCCCATTGGACCCTCCATGGCCCAAACCATAGACAGAGAGGCCCCTCCTCACCCCGGGCCCTGGGGTTGGCAGCCCCTGGGTGAGGGGTAGGGCGTCCCACACCTCTGTGGACACAACAAAGGAGCTGCTCTGACTTACTTAAGTCCCACTCTGAAATCCTTTCACTTACTCAATGGAAAGCCCTGGTAGGGTGCAGAAGCCTGGCTCACTAAGTGGCCCTTGGGAGCTGGGCTACTCCATCCCAGGTCTATGGAGTCCCTCCCGGTGGCCACCTGGCAGACAGCTATGTGCTGGGGGGCTGCCATGCCTTCACCAGGACACTGTTTCCTCCTGGAGTTTATGTAGAATGGGGGCACGACTGCTCTAGAGCCACCTTGTGACCTTCTGTGGCTCTGGGCCTAAGGATGTTAGATAGCCTGAGTCCTGCAGGGAAGTGACCAAGAGTCTGACTGTGAGACGCTTCCTGAGGCATCCTCTCTGTGTGGGCCTTTGACCCAGGATGGGCTGGCCTCCAGCTGATGCTGGGGTCAGTGTGTCTCCTACTCCCAGGCCAGGGGCAGCTCAACCTGCCATAGCCCATGCCCACCTACCTGCCAGCTCATTGCTCCCACACTGGCTGAGTGTCTGGGGGCCAGGGCAGCTTGACTGGCCCTTTAGCCACTGGGCAATGTGGGCCATGGGGTGGGGTCTGATGAGACATGCATGGCTGACCCATGATGGTTGGTAAACTGTGCTCGGGGCATTGAAAGGGCTCAGTTCTGAGCTCTTCTGTCATCATCTTGAAATTCTTAGTGATGTTTTCAGCCAAATGAAAAACCCAGATTTTCATTTTATACCAGGCAGTGCTATAGCTGTCCCTCCCAACAATCTGGGACAAAGGGTCCTGCCTTCCGCCCATGTCACCTCTTCCTGCCACACCAGCAGTATGGTGGTAGACACTGGACCTTGATGTCCCTTCACTTGCTGATGAGCATACACTCATCTCCTAGAGAGGATCTTGGCTCACTGAGAAGAACAAGCCAGCTGTCGAAACATAGCCGAAATAAGCAAATTTCTAGCCATTTAGAGCCAGCCTGCAGGGCTGTAAGGACCTGGAGCCCCATCGTCCCTCTCCTGCTGACCGTGCTGTGGCTTCTCAGGGCTCAGGTCTGCTGATCCTGCTCATCTTCCCCTGATCAGCTCCAGATCCCTCCAGCTCCCCAGACCCAGTGGCCTTGGGGCACTCACATCGCAGCCGCGCAAGGCGTCCACAGCCAGCAAGTCATTGCCATGGCGCAGCTGGAAGCAGACCATGTCCTCAGTGGCCTGCAGCACGTCATGCTCCTGTTCAAGGGTAGGGCAGTGGCCAGCCTCTCTGACCAGGTCCTGCAGCAGCAGTGCATACATGCCCATGCGCTGCACGGGCTTCAGCAGGCAGGAGGCCAGGTCCATCTTGTCACCTAGGTCCTGCTGCTTGTCCTGCAAGGGTGGGTGGGGGTCAGCCAGGACCAGCTGAGGGTGGCATAGCTAGGGTGGGGGGCAGACAGGGGATGACCTTAAAGAAGGTGTTGCTGTGGCTGCTGAGCAGGATGTTGCACTGGGGCTTGTTCTTGCTGTAGAGCGCATACAAGCCAAATGGCTCCTTCTGGAAGGGGAGGGATGGTGGCTGAGCTGGGCACCTGGGAGGCCCTGGGAGGCCCTGGGATGGTTCAGGGATGGCAGAGGGGGAGCAGACCCAGCTGCTCCCACCCCAGAACCTCCAGGTACAGCTCTCACTGTGATCGTGCGAAAGGAGACTCAGTCCTCCATCAAGACCACCTCCACTTTCCAGACACAGTGGGGTCCTGGAGTGCTTGGCTTACCAACTCAGCCTCAATGCCAAGAATTCTAGAATTTGTCTTTAAAGTACACACCGGGAGCAGGGGGAAGGCACCTGAGGAGGCCTGGGAAAGGGCAGGGCATTAGAAATGTTCAGTTAATGGTCAAGAGCCAAAGCCGCCTAAACGTTTTTAATAGTTGCAACCACTGTCACCATAAAGCAGAGCAGAAGTGGCAGCTGCGTCTGGAAGCACCTTTCAAGAAAGAGCTGGAAAGACAGAGCCCGCAGGATCTTTCACCAGTGGTGCTTTCCACATGATGATTTGTACTCAAGGGTGCTGAACCTCAGGTTCCACCTGCCACCCGGATTCCCAGGGCCCAGAACAGCTGAGGGAATTTCCATTTCTCTACAGAGAAAATTAAAGACTTCACAAAGCATCCTAACAGGGTGGTGTTCCCTGTCCACAGCTGAGAAGAGACAGGAGAGGGACTCCTTGAATTTACCGGTGCATTCAATGGGTTACCTGCTGAAAGGCTCACAGAACCCACGGGGCAGAGGGGTTGAGGAAAAGACAGGGCTCAGGGATGTTCAGAAGCAAATTCTGAGGACTGGCAAATCAGTTTTTGGGAGTTGCTTTTGGCCAATTTGTTCAAGCAAGTCAGGAACAGGCCACTCATGGAATTAAGTGTGCTGGTGCTGGCCAAGCTCTCACCCAGTACCGAGAGGTCAGCTTTCCATGCAATGTCAGAAGCCATTGGCCCTAAGGGGCCTTCGTCCATCCTGGGGGGGGGTGGTTATCCATTGGCTTCCCTTCCTGTGTTGTCAGGGCTGTCTCTGTCTGAATGCTCACTGGAGTTGTCCCAACAGTCTGCAACGAGGGTCCTCCAGGCCCTGGCATCTCCCCACGCCCCCTCTGCCCCACTCACGTGTCTCAAGAAGCCTTGGCCCACGGGCTGGGGGCAGTGCCCACAGTGCTCCAGCTCTGGGAGGAAGTGCTGGTGGTGGAAGTCATGGAGCTTCTCCAAGTTCCCAAAAATGACTCTGTGCTTGCCTTGCAGGCCCTGGGGCAGGTCTGCTCTTTCCATTTCTGGAAAGTAGTTGTTGATAGCTAAGGACCTTATGTACTCCCTCTCTGTGGAGATCATCTCAGCCACTGTGTGCTGCAGTTGGCCGCAGAGGCAGAGAGCCAGGTGATGCTCAGGCCCCTGTGGCCATGGGGCTTCATTCTAGCATCATAAGACACTTTATTAAAAACAAAAATAGAGTGAGGATTCAGAGGAATAAAGTAGTCATACAAGGACAGGAAGTATGTCTGGCATACATGGAATGTACAATAACAAGGAATCTTTCCAATTAATTTTTCTGTCTTAGCCATAAATAATTGCAAGTATGCCCTGTACTGTGACCCATTCTCTCCCCAGCACTTAGAGTTGCCCCTTTGATGGACAGTGACATGAAGGGCCAGTAATGTACTTAAAAAGGAACTTGGCACACAGGATCATGGCATTTCCATAATCATTGTCTTTTGAAACCAAAAAGCAGTGACTCCCAGGCTCCCTGAGTCCAGGTGGATCGTGGGACTCGCTTCAGGGACTGCTCTGGTGGTGTGGTGAACACTTCCTATAGTGTTCTACAAAGGAGGTGGTGACAGAGGTTTCTGACCCACCTATGCCTACTGCAACCTAGCAACATTATTTCTGAAGAATCAATTTTCCATGGTCCAAGGGGCTGAGCCAGAACTGGCAGCTGGAGGGGGCTTCAGAGAGGCTGGGGTTTCCCTGCTTCAAACGCGATCCCAGGGAGGAGCTGTGGGCCAGGTGCTATAGGACAGCAATTGCCGTGTCTGCAGAACCCTGAAACCACACCTGCTCGGTGGGCCCAGCTCCAAGCGTGGAATCTTGTGGCCCTCTCCATCTCCACAGTGCTGGGCAGAGCCTAGAGGGAGCCAGTGAGAATTCAACTGTGTTGTGGAGGGAGGGTAAGGGTCAGCTGGACAGTGCTTGAGTATGTGGTCAGCTTGGAGAAATGGTCCCTACTGTGTACAGCAGCTGTGCTAGGATCCCAGAGACCTGAGGGGGCTTCCCAAGTTAAGTGGGTTATTTGTTTAGTTTTGCTACTAAAACATGCTAAGCATTCAAGAAGCATAGTTTTGTTTGTGTAAACTGCAGGAAGCTCAGAGGCTCCTGGCTCAGTTTTATGAGTTGGCTGAGCGTGAACTGGTCAGTGGCCAGTGTGTGAACCTGGAGGACAGGGCTATACCCTCACAGGGCCTCCTGATGTATGGGTCTCTGGGCTCCTTCTGGGGTGGGTTCTGAGCTCCAGACAGCACCAATCAAATGCACTTTCCAAGGGACTTTACCAGACTGTGGTGTACTGGTACTCTTATACCACCCTAATAAAAAGAGGGGTGCTCTGCTGATCTGCCCTACTTGAAGTGAAACACGGCTGCAAGACCAGACCATGCTGCCCTGGAGCATGCTCCTCAGGTTGAGAGCACAACGCTGCTGTCACAGCACTTCCTCTCTGAAAGAGTTATGTTCTTGATGTGCCTGTGCCAGGCAGAGCCACACAGACCACTCCATTACCTCGAGCAGGAGGCCTGGGGACCTGAGGACTGCCTTAGGCGCTGGGGACAGGCTCTATCTGAGTTCCCTGTCTCTGAAAGCAGCTCCTCCAAGAGACCCTTGACTGTCATTTTTCACTCCTGGAAGCAGCCAGGGAAGACCCAGTGAGCCCAGGAGAGGGGACCTGGTTGGTGGGCACCACACAGGCTGTCCCCAAATTCATTTCCTCACTCTGGATTGTTGGCATCCCCCTCCCCTCTCCACTGAGGACAGGGCGAGCTTCTGCATGTCACGGGTTTGGGTACTTGCTTTCCTTTCCTGTGATGCCCCAGTATATGATAGATGTGCTGCCTTTCCTCCTGCTAACCTGTCTTAGGCCAATTTAATTTGTAGCCTGGCCACAGAGCCTAGAAGGGTGGAGGGAAGCCATTTTCCGTCTATACATCCAATCTACCTTCCTAAATACTTCAGTCCTAAGGACACCAAATGGCAGGTATTTCTCCATTATTTGTATTTACTTTACTTCAAATTGGAAAAAAATTAAAAGCAACTAATTAAAAGCAACTAATACACCTGTGTTGAGAAATGCTGGAGTGTGTTCCCTGCACAGGGGAGAACTTGTTCCTTTTCATGCTTGTGCAGCAGATTTCACAATCTTTGAGCAGCTGTCTGGCTGGTGAGAGTGCATTGACACAGAACTCACTTCTGTGTGGTGAAGGCGCCCTGCTAAGCAGAGGCCCTGGCACCCGCATGCAGGGACAGCGAGCCCCTGCGCCCTAGCCAGCTGAAAGAGTCTCAGAAACTCAGAAACAGAAGCAAAATGAGACTGGTCTGGGGACTTGGTCAAACTAAGTGGAACTAGGTCAAACTTATTTACTAGATCAAACTAATTTACTAGGAAACAATGGCTAGAAATGCAGGACAGCTCTAAGCAGGTGAACATCCCCTACCTCTATGTTCTGCTGCCCCAAACCTTCTTAAGGAGCTTAGCAACCTTGCCCATGTGGCCACCTGCTGAGACTCAGGGCCCACTGGCATCTCTCCCTGTGCCCCCTCTCATGGATCAGAAGGACCCTCATGGATCAGAAGGAGCCCTGTTTTATTTCTTATTTGGAAACAGAGTCTTGCTAGGTTGATGAGAGTCTCACTACTTGTTGAGGCTGTCCTTAAACCTGCGATCCTCCTGGCTTAGCCTCTCAAGTACTGGGATTACAAGTGTGCACCACCATGCCTGGCTACCATCTCATTTAAAATTGCATTTTTGCCTGGATGGAACAGGGTAGACCTAGAGGACATCTGTGGGTTTGCTTCCTACTTTGCAGCAGAGCATATAATACTGGATGGCTTTGGGCTACTAGCTCCCCATGGACCCCTAGGCCTTAAAGTCAGAGACATCCACCTCACCTTCCTGCCTGCCTGCTCCTACCCTGCTCAGGGAGGTAGATCCTGGAGGGAGAGGACAGACTCCAGTTCCAAGGGACCAGGGGGCTCCTGACATGTGGCCTTGGTGGGGGCTTCTCTGTGGCCACAGTGCTGGTCACCTCCAGGCCTCCGATGAAACCACAGTGTGTTGCACCTGGCAAGTCTCCCTGGGGCCACTGTTGAGCTAAGGTGTCCCAAAGCCTTGGGTTTTCTTCATAATTTTTTTCAGGGGGTGTTTCCTGGGGTGGCTGGCTGGTGTCTCGGTGGGCTTGGAGGAACAGGTAGAGCTGTCATCTGGGTCAGCTCTGGGGGTCCCTGTCCCCAGAAGGCCCCCTGGGGGGAGAGTGTATCCCATGGAGCACACACACTTGGACCCAAGTGCTCACCCTCCCATCCTCACAGAACCACTGGCCCAGGGAGGCTGGGTGGCTGCTGAGTCCATTCCCAGGCACCAGCCTCAGTCTCTGGGAGAGGATATGGGGGGCAGGGTCATGCTTCAATGGGCTCCAGACAAGACGCAGCTCCCTGGGGCCCGAGGAGGTCTCAGAAAGGGCCTCTTCCAAGTGCAGCCAGGGCTGCTGGACACACAGCCACAGGTTGTGCCTGTGCCATAGCACCCACAGGCTGCCCAGGCTGGACACCACTGTGCTCACCCTGGGAATGGTCTCTGTGGTCACCTTGGTGGCCTCCTCATGGGCAGCTCCTCAAACACTCATCAACTGGTGAGGAAGGACAAGCCTTGGGGTCTAGGTGTTCCAGGCCCTTGGTGTTCTGTAGCAGCCACCTGTGTCCCTGAGAGGCAAGGAGCTGGTCAGTGCAGCAGGACAGCCTCACCCTTGACAGCAGAACCAACTCAGGCCAGCCAACTCAGCTAGATCAAGGGCCAGGAGACCAGGCAGTAACATGGCAGGAAGAACAACTACCCGTGGGGTGATGACCAGCCTCTCTCAAAGGGCTGAGAAGGCCATGTCTGACTGTCTGTTCTCCAGGCCTGAAGGCACTGCGGGGTGTCCCAGGACTGTTGGAAAGACTGGGGACCAGATATTCCACATTGCTGTGGGCCTGAGAGGCTGAGCAGGGGCAGAGAGCATGTCCTGCCTGTGCTTTCTGTGACTCCTCAGAGGGCTCTGATGCTGGGGCCCTGACACTGGGCAGGTCAGGGGCACAGGAGTTCTCAGGCATGTTCTGTGCTGTAGCAGTGGTTTGGGGGTCTTTGGCAGGAGGTGGGATTTTATAACTAAGCTGAGAACACACAAAACAGTCTACATGTCCTTTGGGCTGGTCTCTCTGGTACAGCAACCAAGCCCTTCACAGGTCTATGGGGGGCCTTCTCCACATGGGCCTCAGGCTCCCACAGGGGTGCTGGGCCAGCCTAGCCCGGCTCAGACCTGGACTTCCTAAGTGCCTGCAGCACCAAGGAGCAGGGTACCCAGGAGGACCTCGTCCACCCTGCCGGGCCTCCTACCGTCTTGTAGAACTCTGGCAGGCAGGCCCACTGGGAGGTTCTCCCTCTCGCCGCTCAGCCTGGCTGGCAGTGGCACTCAGATGCCTTCTGAAGTCCTGGGCTGCTTCCTCTGTGGCTTTCGTGCCCTCCTCCAGCCGCTCTGGTCTTTTCTGCCAGTTCTGCTGTAGCTCAAGAACAGTGTGTCAGCACAAGCCAGGGCCTGATGCCTGGGCATGTGGGGTGTTGGTCTGGGTACCCACCTCCAGTGAGTCTTGCCACTCCTCTGGCTGCCACCTCCTGTTCTCCAGGGAGGGCAGCTCCACAGGGCTGAGCAGCTTCCCTGGCTCTTCTTCAAACCAAGATTGGGCCTACACAGGAGAAAGTTTCATTTTCACAAGTGTGAGGGAGTTGGGCTTTAGGCTTTCTACTCTTCTCCACTGATGAGCTGCTCTCAAGTAGAAATAGATCATTTCTTCTCACAAAAGCATCAGGGGATGTTCTATCCTAGTGTGACCTCATTCCAAATGGAGATTGTGGAGGTCAAGGGTCACCTGCTCCAGTCTGCCCTAAGGCTGTGACCTGGACACCCCCTCCCCGGCCCTGACCTGGATGTGCCACTCCTCCAGCATCTCTGGCTCCCGCAGACTTTTGTTGGAGGTGAGGACCAGCCTGTGGATCTTTTTGTCTACTTGGTTGTACAGCTTAGAGGTGGCCTTGATGGTGTCTCTGGAAAAAAGAAGGAAGCCTCATCAGGGCTGGCCTGTCCTGGTCATCACATTCACAGGCAGCCCTTGAAGAATGTGCCATTGGTGACATCTCCCTCAGCCCTCAGTGGGCAGTCTGACGGGGCTGTCCGCTGTTGGAGCAGGGGTTCCAGGGGGTATGGATGCAGCTTCCCAGGCAGTATCAGACAACACAGGCATTGCCAAGGCCTTTGACTACAATGAGGTCTAACTTGTTTCCACGGGACCATTCCAAGGAACCTGTTAGCTGTCCTTGGCATATGCATGTAGGTAAGCATGCCTGTTAGGAGGAGTGGGGGATAGGGCAAGTGCAGAAAGGGCTGTCCTTGCAGCAAGTACCACTCATATTTTATTTTATTTTTTTGAAAAGGGTGTCACTACGTTGCCGAGGCTATCTTCAAACCTTTCTCAGCCTCCCAGGGACTGGCTTATTTTTTTAAATTTATTAAATCAGCTAAAATCACTCTCCTGCCACTTGTTTTTCTCTCCTTTCACTATTTTCTGAGGGAAATTGAATTTAAATGTCCCTTTAGAGTATTCTGCTTTACAAAACATCACTATGAAACCATGAGTCATTGTGGTCACAGACTTTGTTCAATATGTTTTATAAAAGTTTGTAAATGTAGTTTGTATACACATCTCTTCATTTGATATAGTTTCTGAATATTCTATCACAACTTTTAGGAAAACAGTAGCAACGTGCTTCACTTCAGTTTGAATTTTTAGAATTTTGGCCTTTACACTGTATGTAGTACTGAATTTCTTTCTTTCATAACAAAGACAGGAAGGGGCACATGTGTACTGTGAAGTTGTAAATACCCAGCGCTGAGCTCCAAAAGCCACCAGAGGGCGCAGCATGTCTTATCCTGAACCTGTGGCATCCATGGCAGAGGTACAAACACCCAGCAGCCAACACAGGGCTAATGTCATGATCTTTGATTGGGCAAGAACATTGACATCTTACTTTAAATGAATTGTTTTAGTTACATCAATCTTTGATACTATACCATAAAATGAATTAAGGAAAGTCACCTCTTGTTATCTAAAATATCTCTATTATCTATATTAAATAATATTAGAATTAGTTAACACTCAGCTGTCAATGCTTATAGTCCTAACAAGGTTTTGATGGTAAATTCCTTCTTTCTTTCTTTCTTTCTTTCTTTCTTTCTTTCTTTCTTTCTTCCTTCCTTCCTTCCCTTCCCTTCCCTTCCCTTTTCTTTTTTTCTTTTCTTTTCGTTTCTTTCTTTTCTTTTTTCTTTTCTTTTTTTCTTTTCTTTCTCGTGGTTCTGGGGATAACCCAGGAACATTCTACCTATGAGCTACAGTCCTAGCCCTATTTTATTTATTTATTTTTATTTTGGAACAGGGTCTCACTAAGTTGCAGAGGGCCTCACTAAATTACTGAGGCTGGTGGCAAACCTGTGATCCTCCTGTCTCAGCCTCCCAAGTACTGGGATTACAAGTGTGTGCCACCATGCCCGACTCCTTTTTTATTCTATAGTAATTTTGTTAATGTGTATTTTAATAGAAAATCTCCTGTTTCCTCTAGGTTTAGTTTGGTGCAATAGACTTTTGTATTTGACTTTTAATTTTACTTTTAGTTTTCAACAGAATTATTAATGTTATGTACTAATGCTATTTTTTTTTTTTGCGCTACTGAGGATGGAACCCAGGAGCATTCTACCTCCGAGCTACACCCCAGCCCTATGTTTTATTCTTTATTTTGAAACAGGGTCTCACTAGGTTGCAGAGGGCCTCACTAAGTAGCTGAGGCTGGCCGTGAACTTAGATTCTCCGGTCTCAGCCTCCCAAGTACTGGAATTACAAGTGTGCGCTGATGGAGATTGGGCTCGCATTGATTACTGATAGGTATCAATTGCTAATAATGAGAACAAGCTCTCATACTCAGGCAGGACAATAAAATCCTTTTCTCTGTCCCTAAGTTGTCAGCCGAGAGCTGCAGCCAAAGTTGACCTTGGTCAGCTAAAAGTTGGCTGTTAGCCCAGCTAGACACTGAATGGTATAAGCACAGACACATGCAATTAAAAAAGAATTATAAGCTCTCACAATAGCTAAGACTAACATTAAAGAAATAAAAAGCAAGCTATATTAACCCGATATTAATTACTAATAACACAAAATAGTTATAGTCCCAAATCCTTGATACTTTAAAAGACTATATTCCTGTTTATTTTCTTTCCTTTATTATAAAATAAGTTTTCAACATAATAAGTAACTTCTAACAGATAGAGATGGGAGGATGCTGGGAATTCACCAAGGACACAGGCATGCAATATACATGCTTTGAACTTTAATGAAAATAAAAACAAAGAATAAAGCGGGCTTTTAACATACAGCTCCCTAACCTCGTTAACCAGGCAACACTTGTCAATCAGCGATATTTGACCTATCTGTCTCTGTGAGGATGAACAAAGGGGGCTAGCAGAAAAGGTTTAATTGGCTGATCTGCCCCTGCTTTTGGTGGGAAAAAGAAGACTATTGGTTAAATGAGATAAGAAACAAAAGATAATAATTCTTATAAAAATTGTGTATGTTCAAAGGCATCAGTGTCTTACTTTCAAGGCACTCCACTACGTCACCTCTGGCGTAGTGCTTTGCTTACTCTGTCCCCCGTTTCTCTCTGTAATAAAAAAAAGTTTGTTCAAGCTTGCAACAGTAGTTCTGGCTAACTTTTTCTAAATTAGCTAAGAAGAAGAACCTGCGGTATCGCTCCAAACGGTAACATGCGCCACCATGCCCGGCTTGTATTAATGCTATTTTTCATCAAGAATATTTAAAATATATGTATCTTAACCTGCTTTGTCTTTGATTGAGAGAAGTGTTTTATTTGACAAATTTTCATAACAATCTTAAATGACTTTTAGTTAATTTCTGCTTAATAAGGTATCTCTGTGGTGGGTATAGCTCAGTGGTAGAGCATTTTCCTGACATGCAGGAGTCCCTGTATCTAATCTCCAACCTTGGCAAATAAAATGATGTATGACAGAGTGTTATTTTTAAAATAGTATATATTTATACCCATGTATTATTGCCTGAGACTTTTTCTAAACTTGGATGAGATTATTCTAAGCAAAATATATGGATTAGTTTTAGAAGATAGAAACAGGATAACATTTTAAATGCCAAATACTGATCTGTATGATGTTTAAAACCATTTAAAATGAAATTTCTCCAGTAGTTAAATCATTAGAATATGTAAAAAAAAAACAATTCTGTAGCTGTTTTTTTGTAAATAAGATGTATTTACTAAAAATTAATGTTCTTTCATTTAAAGGCACATTTTTATTTTCAATTACTTACTTAATTTTTTGCGGTACTGGGCATTGAACTCAGGGGCATTCTACCTCCGGGCTACACCCCCAGCCCTATTTTTTATTCTTTATTTTTATTTTTATTTATTATTTATTTATTTTGCAGTACCTGGGATCGAACCCAGGGGCATTCTACCTCTGAGCTACACCCCCGGCCCTATTTTTTATCCTTTATTTTGTAACCAGGTCTCACGAAATTGCAGAGGGCCTCACTAAGTAGCTGAGGCTGGCCACGAACCTGTGATCCTCCTGTCTCAGCCTCCCAAGTACTGGGATTACAGGCATGCACCACCACGCCCAGCTGGTCATTCACTTTATGCGCAGAGAAGTAACCTGAGATAAGAATCTGCAGGACTATGGGTGTAGTGGCCAAGGGCTTGGCTGATTGGCCAGGGACCTAAGGATACATCAGAAGGTTAGGGAAAAGAAAGTC
>PVJS01047584.1:0-15388 GCA_004027185.1 Glis glis
CTCTACTTAGTGAGGCCCTCCGCAACTTTGTGAGATCCGGTTTCAAAATAAAGTATAAAAAATAGGGCCGGGGGTGTAGCGCAGAGGTAGAACGCCCCTGCGTTCAATCCCCGGTACTGAAAAAAAAAAAAAAACAGGGTCTTGCTAGGTTAATGAGACTCACTACTTGCTGAGACTGTCCTCGAACATGCAATCCTTGTGTCTCAGCCTCCCAAGTACTAGGATTACAAGGGTGCACCACCATGCCCAGTTTGTATTTTGTTTTGAGACAGGGTCTCACTAAGTTGCTCAGGCTGACCTCGAACTTGTAATCCTTTTGCCTCAATCTCCACAGTTGCTGGGATCACAGGCATGTGCCACTGAACCTGGCAGCATCTGCTATTTTAGCTTTTCCTACTTGTAGGCTTCTATTAATTACCTTTTCTTGATCTTTGTCTTTCAGATTTTGCCTGTGCTACCAGTTGAACACCTTCCAAAACAAGATGATGTCCTTCAGTCTAGTTAGCTACAATTATCCCTACTGGATAGAGTTTTCATAATAGATCAACTAAACCCCTGGGTTTTCCCCAGCACCACGATGGATGATAGATGATGATAATAGATAGATAGATGATAGATAGATAGATAGATAGATGATAGTTGATAGATAGATGATAGATAGTTGATAGATTGATAGATGATAGATAGATAGATAGATAATAGATAAAAATAAAATAAAATAAAATAGAGCTGGGGGGTGTAGCTCAGAAGTAGAACGCCCCTGGGTTCAATCCCCAGTTCCACAAAAAAAGAAAGGAGAAGAAATATATCCTTTCCCTTCTGTAAAAAATTTCTACCTGGACTCATGCAGACATGGTTTGGGCCTACGACTTCTGAGACAAGGAGCTGAGTCCAAATTGGTACCTTTCTCAAAATCTGGATTATTTACTCTTAAATAAGTACTTACACAACATTGTAAGCTGTGACTACAAAATGAGATCATACTTTCTGTTTATATCTAAATTATTATGACAAAAATCCCCAAGTGGTCCCTAAATCTTCCCAACTTCTGAAAATGACTTCTGATCTCTATATCATTTAATATACCCATTTGCTCAGCTTCTTCTAACTCATGGACATAAATATAGTCACATTAATTGGAATAATCTGATAGTCGCCAGCTCATGGCATCACCTGCATAATTCATACCAGACTTCTGTCTTGTTTTGCAGTTTCTTGAAGCATTTTAGGCGTCTTCAGTGGGTATCTCACATATGCTCACAAATGCAGTCTGACTTAGCAACCACCCATCAGGCACCGTATTCACTCCCTAGACCTGCAGTTCTTCCTCCAGCACGGTGTTTCCCGGGAGGATCTGGTCCTGCTCTGTCGGTATGGCAATTTCTGCTGGAATTCGCTGCTGTTAAGGGAGACCTCTGGTTCACTTGATGGGCACCAGGCACCAGGTTCCCTACAGATGTTGCAGGGACTGGGCATCAGCCTCTGCTCCCAGGTTTGACAGTTCCTAGTGACTTCAGATGCTGCTTGCCTGCTGCCAGGGTCTCTCTTTCAGCAGCGTTCTCTCTCATCACTCTCTCTCTCCAAGCACCACCACAAAGGTGCTGAAGAAGGATGCTTCTCTCCTTCTTGGACTCAATTCTGATAGGAGGAATCCAAATGCTTTCAGTGAAACAAAAGCACTTTCAATTTTGACTTACATCCCACCCTCTCCTAGGTCCTATATTCCCACTCAGGGGACTTATAAAGGAGGATGAGCTGAATGAGAGCCATCAGGCTGCCACTGAGACTGTTCTCCTCCTACAAAGGCTCTCTTCCCAACTCAAGTTACTTGTTTCTGATGGGTCTTTCTTCAAGGTGATTTCTTCCAATAGGCAACTTTGTCCTCCTCCAAAATGGTTCCTGATGCCCACCCTGGAAGTTTGCTGAACATCCCCTTCCCCCATGTCTCAAATTCAGCTCGCTTCAAATTGGGGTTCTTTGCTATGCTTAGATACTATTTGGTATGGTCTTCTTTCCTAGTTCTATCTAGAAGATTAGAAGGAGACCTTCAAGAAATGCTGCACTAAACAAAGAAAGAAACAACAAAAATAAAAAAGAAATGTGCATGGCACAGTTGCACACACCTGTAATCCCAGTACCTGGGAGGCTGAGACAGGAGGATCACTGGTTCGAGGACAGCCTCAGCAGTGCAGCAAGACTCTCATCAACCTAGTGAGACCCTATTACAAAATATAACAAAGGGTTGGAGGTGTAGCTCTGAGGTAGAACACCCCTGGATTCAATCCGAAGTATCACACAATTAAAATAAAACATGAATGCAACAAAACATTTTTTGTTGCTCTTTCCACCACTAAAACAGAACCAAAACATCTGTATAGACATTAACAAGTGATAACATAGTGACTAAAAATACTGAAGAAATGAGAAAATATTCATTTCTATTGTGTCAGAGTCAACTGCTCAGTCTAATATGTGTAATTAATTATAGATTTGCCAGTTTTTAGCAACTTTGCAGAAATTGTTTCACAAATAATAAATCATTGAAATCCACAATCTTAGAATAATTTAGAAAGCTGTCAGTAGTTCATAGTACCAGAAAACAAAGAAAATAAAGACTGAATCGATCATAATAATCCATGGAAAGTGGCTAAATTAGACTTTCTTAGAGCAAATTATTTATATAAATTCCAGAATTAAATAGGGAAGAAATGAGGTTTTGAATTAGTTTTGTTGAAAAATATCAAAAGTAGCTACTTGGGATCCAAGAACAATTTACCATGTACTAGGTAAAAGTTAGCTTTAAGTCTGATTATAATAAATCATGAGTATAATAGATTAAACTGTTTTATTTTGTACTGAGTTTAAATATTTCTTCAGCTTATGAAGCATTTGCTTGTTATTTGTTTGTATGTAGCAAAAAATAAACTCAGATTCACACTCAGTTTGTCCTACTATATTCTAACAACACTGCTCACTTCTGACACCACAGGTGTGTGGGGTTGGCCCCATATACGGAACAAGCGATCAATTCTGCAGCAGTGGATATCAGCTTGGTGTCCTTTAATTCAGTTTAATTCTGACACTATCTATGTCCAGAAAGTGTCAGATCCCACAGGTTGAGGGCTCAGTCCCCAAGATGCCCCTGCCCTCAGGCCACATGGGATGCCAAGCACAAGCCCTGCGTTTTCCCTGTGCTTTAACTACAGGCTTATACACTGGGGTTCCCACAACACCCACATCACGTTTAATCGATTTTCTTAAGTGTCTCACAGAACTCAGGAAAACACTTAATATTTACTGGTTTATTATATAGAATATTATAAAGGATACAGATGAAGAGAGAGATGTAGGGGAGGTATGGCAGAAGGGGTGTGGAACTTCTGTGACCTCTCTGGGCGTGCCACCATGGGAACCTGCATGTGTTCAGCTGTCTGGAAGTTCTCAGAACCCTGTTGTTTGGGGTTTTATGGAGATCTCATTGCATAGGCATGATTGGAGCATGGATAACTACATAGAAATGCGATTGGGAGCCATGCCCGGTGGTGCATGCCTGTAATCCCAGTACTTGGGAAGCTGAGACAGGAGGACCACAGGTTCAAGGCCAGCCTCAACAACTTAGTGAGATTCTCAACAACAACTTAGTGAGACTCTGTTTCAAAATAAAAATAGAAAGGGGCTGGAGGTATAGCTAACAGATAGAATGCCCCTGGGTTCAATCCCTACTACCACATGCACGCACGCGTGCACATACACACATACACACACACGCACCTCAAGAAGAAGGAAGGAAGAAAGGGAAAAGAAAGAAAGAGGGAAAAAAGAAATTAAAAGAAAAGAAGATTCTGTCTGTGTAGATTCTCCAGCATTCCTTTCTTGCTGGTATGGGACAAGACTCCTTCTGAAATGAAGGTCTTATCATGTACTGTCAAAGTAGGTCAGAGAATATCTTTTTTTTTTTTTTTTTGTACTGGGAATTGAAGCCAGGGCATTATTCTTTAGTTACGCTCCCAGCCTTTTTTTCCTTTAATTTTGAAACAGGGACTTGCTAAGTTGCTGAGGCTGAGGCTGAGGCTGGCCCCAAACATGTGATCTTCCTGTCTTAGTTTCCCAAGTATTGGAATTACAGGTGTGTGCCACCATGCCTGTCTGGGAATATTTTTGTTAATAGAATGAACTCTTTCATTTCATAAGTAGACACTGCAAACAGACACTTATGAGAACCCACATCACATCCCTTGGGCCCACTGACTGGGCACACAGATGCAAGGCCCAGGCTCGTAGGGCTCCCCCTCCAGCATGTTTTTCTGCTTCAGTGTCTTGCCTGTAGATGCAGCACCTGCTCTGGCAGCAAGCACAGGTCACTACCACTCTGGAGAGCATCCCACAGGAATGCTGTTGTCAACTACCACTTAATATTATACTTGTGTTATTGTTATTGTGTTTCTTGCAGAAAAGTTTGGAGGAAAACAAAACTTTTCTTATACCGATGTGCTATACATTTCTTAGAGAAAGAAGATGGTATTTTTCTTTTTTGTGGCTTAGTCCATTTGTGGTGATCTTACAAAATTCCCGAGACTATATAATTTATAAATAATAGAATTTTCTTTCTCACCATTCTGGAGGCTGGAAAGCCCAAGATCCAGGCTCTGGCAGGTTCTGTCTGGTGAGGCCCTTGGCTCTGCTTCCAAGATGGCACCTGGAACACTGTGTCCTCATATGGCAGAAGGAATGGAAGAGCAAAGGGGCCTGAACTAAACCAGACGTGGTGGTGCACACCTGTAATCCTGGCTCGTGGGGAGGCTGAGGCAGGAAGATATCAAGTTCAAGGCTACCTGAGCTATTTAGCAAGACCCTGTCTCAAAAAAGGAAAGAGAAGGGAGGGCGGGCTATGGGGGATGTAGCTCAGGGGCAGAGCACCCCTGGGTTTAGCCCCCAGTATCACAAAAAAGGGAGGCTAAACTAATTTCCTGTGCCCCTTTACTAATTCATTTACGAGAGTGGAAATCTCATGACTGAATCACTCCCCCAAGGGTCCTACTTCTTAATACTCTTGCATTGGAGATTAAGTTTCAACATTAATTTTTTTTTTTTTTTGCGGTACCGGGGATTGAACCCAGGGGCATTCTACCTCCGCGCTACACCCCTGGTCCTATTTTTTTATACTTTATTTTGAAACCGGGTCTCACGAAGTTGCGGAGGGCCTCACTAAGTAGAGAGAGAGAGAGAGAGAGAGAAAGAGAGACAGGGTCAACATGAATATTGAAGGGGTCATATTCAAACCATAGCAGTGGTAAAGAATATTTCATTATGCCCTGGCTACTTCACACATTTATGCAACCTACCTTCCCCTGTGGATTTTCTGCAAGAAGGTGATTTTTTTCCACTTATTTTCTAAGTCCTCTTGAAGCTACTCAGCCTTTTTTTTTTTTAACTAAATCTTCATTTCACTTCAATTAGCATTTATTGGGCACTGATCAACATTGATTTGGGACCCAGTTTCTTCACATATAAAGTAATACAGTAGGATTAGATGTTTCCAGGACTTTTTCTAGTTCCAAAATATTTGATTCTGGGTAGAGACATTGTGACAGATGGGTCCATGTGTCTTCAGGCAAAGAACTGTAAAATGTCTCTTAGTCCCAAAGAGTTTATATCAGTGAAAGAATCGATATAGAGACAACGCATAAGAAAGTGTAAAATTTAAATTTTTAAGTAGAAGTTTATGGAAACACATTAGAGGAAAAATTAAGTAAAGAAGTCAGAACCCAGCACCATGGTGCATGCCTATAATCTAGTTGGAAGACTGAGACAGGAGGATCACAGGTTCAAGGACAGCCTCAGCAAGTTAGCGAGATCCTGTTTCAAAATAAAAAAAATAAAAAGTGCTGGGGATGTAATTTAGAGGTAGAATGCCCCTGGATTCAATCTCCTGTAAATACCCCTCCAAAAAAGAAAAAAAAAAGAAGTTGGAGAAGGCTTTGTTGAGAAGATGGAATTAAACTGGGCTTGAAGGCTAAATAAACAACAAAAGAGCAAATATGGAGATACACAGAGATTTAATGTGTGATTTAAGATGGAGAGAAAAAGGGATGGAGGATGTACCAGATAAGTCCTGATGGTCCTTTGGATTCCCCTTCATCGTGTTCTCTGCTCCTTCTTGCTCTGTGCCCTGGAAAGACACCTGCATTGGTCAGCTTCCTTATCCTCTGGCTTCCTGTGGTTCAGCTAAATTGTAGATAAGAGGGCTGGGGGAGAGTGGAGGAGAGACATCTATTTTCCAGCCTCCTCCCTGCCAGGTTTCCATGGCTTACTGCCTCTACTGAAGGTCACAGCTCATATCTAGAGTCTGCTCCATACACTGTCCTCTGTAGGGTCTGATAACGTTCCCTTCATTGCCCCTCTAGATGTATAGGTTGTAATATTCCCCCACCTGTTAGGTCGAATGCAGAGAGGAACCAGGCCAGACAAGGATCAGGGAACGAAATTTTATCATAACATCTTCCAGCAGAGAGGCTGAGGCCAAAATGTTGTCATCCTTGAAGGACAGGGTGGGAGTACTATTTATAGGGGAGGGGTCTGCAAAGCCCAGGAAGGTCTGGAAAGTGAAAAGCTGAAACCAAAGGGGTCAGTTTCAGTGGACCCAGGTGAGGTCAGCTCATCTTGATCATTAGGTTACCTTTAGCACAGTACAACCTCTACAAAGAGACAGACAAGAAGTTGGTGCAGCCAGTTACTAAGACGGGGTTATATTACGATTGGATTATATTTTCCTAATACCACCCACCCCAAAGCTAGGCAGCCTTCCTTTTTGCTCCCTAAACTTTGCCCATGTCTTGTAAGTAATTCCCTTACTAAAATTTCCTTGAATTACCCAATCTAATATGCCATCCATTTCTTGCTGTTACCCTAATACTGTATTTGTGATTATCAGAATTGTTTAATATGCTCCTTTATTTTTTGCAGAACTGAGGATTGAATCCAGGGGCATTCTACCTCTGAGCTTCCCCCCAGCCCTACTTTTTATTCTTTATTTATTTTTTTTTAAACAGGGTCTAACTAAGTTGTGGAGGACCTAAGTAGATGAGGCTGGCTGCAAACCTGGGATCCTTCTGTCTCAGCCTCCCAAGTACTGGATTATGGGATCATAGGCGTAGGCCTGGTTATACAATGTATCTTACTGGTGATATGTGAGTTCTACATTAACCCTTGGTCTCTGATCCAAAGCTATTATTTAATCAATGTTATATCTTATAATCTATGGCATCTTGGTATTGCAGAACTATAGTATATAGTGAAAGATACTCTAGGAAACCATTGAAAAAGCCCAGCTAGATTCTGTGGAAAAAAGGAAATTTGAATTTTACCCTATAGGCAACTGAGAGCAATTGTTGGGCCTCTTAACGGCGTGCCATAATTAGGCTTGTGATATAAGAAGAATACACTTCCAACGGTGCCAGGAGGGCTGAATATAGAGGTCTGAATACAGGAAGGCCAATTAGGCTGCTGTTGTAATAATTTAGAGGAACAGCAGCATGAAGGTCCAAAGTAGGGCAATTAGGGCAAAAATAAAGAGGATAGAATAGATATAACAGGCTGTTATTGCAATAAAAAATAGCTTAATCGGGATAACTTAAGTATTGGGTTTAAGATACACAGGAAATCTGGGAGCATAAGCACAGGCCCACAGAACTTCCTTCTCCTACCTTCCAGGGCCAACAGCACCACTTGTGTGAAAACCAGGGACAGCTAGCTGCTCAACCTCATACCAAGAACTTTGGCGGCCATAAGAAGGTAATAGTTACACCTGGGTGATGGGCCAATGAGGTCCATTGCTATTCTTACTACTTCTGTATAATGTTTGGAATGTTCTACATATCCAATCCATAGCCCAGTTATGCCAGGGCAGTGGGGTAGGTTGTGAAAAGACCAAAGAAAATATCCAGAGACAGAGTTCGAGACATCTGATTTATTGAGGAAACTTTACAATCGATCAGTGACTGCTCCAAGAAGAGCTCAGTGGTGACAGGCTGAACAGATAGCACCTGCGTCTGTGCCTCCTCTCCCTCATGGTGTATAGTCCAGTGGCAGCTGAGCGACACGTGTCCTTCCCACAGTGCCCTCAGTTCCACACCCATCCCCACTCAGAGAGGGGTTTTATATGTTAGGCTGCAGAAGCAGTGACATCATCAGCATCAGTTTGCTTGAATGACCAGCATCTCATGGAGGAACTGTCCTGGAATACATGCAAAAAAGTAGCTTTCTACAGATAACACTAACTTGCCCTAGTTCCCAGTGTGCAGAAGAGAAAGCCAGCGTCCTTCAAGCTAATGTGCATCTAGACTTTCCAGCCCAGGCTTATTCTCACTGTTCCCTTAACTTGATGTGGTCTTTTGGGAACAGAAAGAAGCATTCAGGGGCATGGTATTTTATTGTCAACCTTTTCTTAGGGATGATACACCACATTAAAAAAATTAATATTGTTTTAACTTAAGAAAATGTCTTCTACTAGGTGTTGTGGCATACACCTATAATCCCAGCAACCTGGGAGGCTGAGACAGGAGGATCTCAAATTTGAGGCCAGGCTGGGCAACTCAGTGAGACCTTGTCTCAAAATAAAAATAAAAAGGGCTAGAGAGGTAGCTTAGTGGTAGACTAAGCTCAGCAGCACCAAACAAACAAACAAACAAAAAATTTTGCTGCTATTTACTTCTGAATTTAAAAATTGTCACACCATCAGCCAGGTGTGGTGGCACAGGCTTGTAATCCCAGTACTTGGGAGGCTGAGACCGGAGGATCCAGGTTCACCACCAGCCTCAGTATTTAGTGAGACCTCCCGCAATTTAGTGAGACCCTGTTTCAAAATAATGAATAAACAATAGGGCTGGGGGTGTAGCCCGGAGGTAGAATGCCCCTGGGTTCAATCCCCGGTACCACCAAAAAAATAAAAAATAAATAAAGAATAAAATAGGGCTTGGGGTAAAGCTCAAAGGTAGAATGCCCCTGGGTTCAATCCCTGGTACCACACACACACAGAAAAAATAGTCACACCATGGGGGTTGGCAGTCTGGAATTTTCATTGGGCCAAATAGCAGGATAGAATTCAAGGAAATCCAGGTAAGAGTTTGTGATGATGCATAGTTAGAGCTTGTTAGCCAGAGTAACTTATTAGCTAGAGTGACTCCATATTTGTTACTCAGAATGACCTCAAACATGGCCCTAAAACAGGGAAGTTGGCTTTGAAAAAATTAAACCAGGACATTGGCAGGATAGTTAACGGATTGTCTTAACAACATATTGTAACTTATTGTGTCATTTTTATCTTGCTAACTGCCTATTCTTGCCTCTGTACTTTCGATATGATTGGCTTGCTTGACGTACCTGAATACTATGGGAACCATAGAGGCTTCCCACCCCCTGCTATGGAAACCTGCCATGGGAACCTCAGTTTCACCCTGAGCTTGTATTGTATTTTACCCTATATAAAAAAAATGCTAAAGGGCAGTCGAGTACTGCACTTGGCTCTCATGCCTGTGTAGTCTTACTGGCCAGTAATAAAGACTCTCATTTAACACCTTTGGTGGTCTGATTGGTCTTCACTGGGACGCTACCTCGCAACATTTGAAGGCCCCAGCGAGATTCCCCAAGACCATCGACCCAAGGTCTTGCCCAGGACTCTGTCGTAGAGGGGCTGAGAGACGGACAGGAACTTCTAGGAGAGGCACCACCTGAGTTGTTCCAGGGCCCCAGGTAGCTCTCCTCTCCTCTCTCAGGGCTCCAGTGGTTCCTGAGACGAGACCTTCGAGAAAACCAAAGTTGAGAGTCATCCGGGTTTAGGACCTCTGGAGGTAAGGTCAGGGGAGCGCTCTTGGGAGGACACGCAGGGGAGGTCAGACGTGGCCGTCGATCCGGTGTCCAGGGTACCGTGTGAGAGGTCACCGGCCCACTGGTTAAGGTTCAGGTGTATGAGTGATTAGTGGCCACTGTGTGTTTGCCTTGCTGTTTGTTAATTGTGTTTGATTGCTGTCCTATTATGTCTGTTTGTCTGTCTGTCTGTCTGTCTGTCTGAAAGGAGTGTATCAGCTGTTGATTTGTCTCTGTCCTGGAGTAAATGAAGCGAAAATCAGCTTAGTCAGTCCTCTGACTGAGTCTAAGTCTGTGGTCTCACGGCCGGGGTCCTTAAGACCCCAAGAAAGGCTATGAGATCCGAGTGGGCAGACCTTGGTAAGACTGGCGAAAGCTGTCGTTCCAAGGAGACATATGATCTATGGTGATACTGAAACACAGAAAGTAGGTCGTAAGCCACATTAGCTGGGCCACTACGGTTAAGTCTCCACCGGCCAGGTCTGCGACTGAGTGTGATCTTGTCCTGTCTGTGTCGGAGGGCTTTACCCCTCCATGCTCTGTCTGTATGTCGTTTGTGGCTGTGTGCCATTTGTGTCTGTGCGCCCTCCGATTGAGATCTGCATTGTATGGTCTGATTCCAGGAATCAGTTGTGGGTAAATCAACTAGGATGGAAACAGGAAGCAGTACGTACTCTAAGACACTCTCCCTTTTAAGGTGTATGCTTAAACATTTTAAAGAAATGACTTTGTGAAAGAAACTGAATATGGTATTTCTTTCTCCCCGGTCACTCCAGCACCAAATGAGAAAGTGAAAGTAATGCTGCCCCTCTGAGCACGGCCAGAGGGGAATCCTATGTGCTTGACTGGTCCCGGCCTAAGCAAGGGTTCGGTCTTTGGGCTACTCTCCACTCCCCATATCCAGAGCAAATCTACGTTTGGGGAGGCGAGACAAGCGCCCAAGGAAGCTGAGGAAGCTGCGGCTCCCACGCCCGATTATGGTTCATGTCCCTCTGTTCTATCAGGGACCTCTGCCTAAGTCTTTCAGCTGATAAATTATGCACTGACTAACAAGTTGATATCGTTGGGTTTTTTAATTTAAGGTAATTAATCTAGAAGTTCATTACATTATCTTGGTTAAATATTGTTTATTGTTACTTCATGTTGGGTTTTTAATTTTCATTGTTTTCTGACTGTTAGGTTGATAAGACTATAAACCATGTAATAGTAAAACATTGGCTAACATCTATTCATGCTTACTTGGCATCTAAAAGTATGTACTATGATCAACCAGCTGTGCAAATATATGGGAGATATTTTATAACCTAAATTTCAGTCAACGTTTAAAAACAAAAGCTGGGTTTTCACTCCTGTCAATCTTACCTATAGTTAGTTTTGTCTTTTTGTCTTTCCTCCATTCCTTAGTTTGACTTTTGTTAAGTTGTTTCCTCTAAAAATTGTACTGGGCCGGGCGTGGTGGCGCACACTTGTAATCCCAGTACTTTGGGAGGCGGAGATTGGAGAATCCGGGTTCGCGGCCAGCCTCAGCTCTCTTCTGTCTCTCTCTCCCTGTCTCTCTCTCTGTCTCTCCCTCCCTCTCTCTCTCTCTCTCTCTCTCTACTTAGTGAGGCCCTCCACAACTTCGTGAGACCCAGTTTCAAAATAAAGTATAAAAAATAGGGCCGGGGGTGTAGCGCAGAGGTATAACGCCCCTGCGTTCAATCCCCGGTACCGCAGAAAAAAAAAATTGTACTGGAATATTTTAAGCCAAGCTGATTTTTCACCAGATATAAATGTAGGAAACTCGCTATCAGACCGGGCTCCACATCCCTGCCAGATAGTGATGCCCAAATGGAGCGTATTTTACCTTCTAAGGGACCCTCTTGTGACCCCCAACTCTGGTTAAGGTAAGGAGAGTTTGGACAACTTTTGCCAAGTCCTATTAAAAAAACCAATGAGCCATTAATATTGCCTTTGTTATTCTGTCAGCCCCAGACATTAAAAAATTAATTACAAAAGTTAAAAGCTAACTAGAGCAGTAATAGCGGCTTTCAGGAAAACAAATGATAAGAAGTCCAGAAGTAAAGGCCAGAGACAACCAAAAAAAAAAAAAAAGCCCAAAAAGGAAGAGGCTAAAAAATGAGTGTACTTACTGTATAAAAATTGAGGACAAACATGTCAAGTTCCTTGCAGATACCGAACGGCTCACTCAGTGCTAAAAAGAAAACCTCTAGGACCCACTATGCCCCGTCAGCTAACCATCAAGGGTGCTTACTGTTCTCGGACTACATCCCAGACAATAGACTTGGGCCAAGGTACTGTGACTCACTCCCTCCTTGTCATACCAGATTGCCCATACCGTTGTTGGGATGGGACCTCCTCTGAAAGTTGGGGACCCTAAGGCAATGCCACGGCCAGGCCTTAGGGAAGTAAAGAAGGCACCGCCTGGGCTGCGTTGGGTAGCAGGCTCAAGGAAATGCTGCCAAGATGCTGCAGCAAGTCCAGGAACTCTAGAGTGTGTCCAGGGCCCTGAGTGAGGCTAAGTCCAAAGGCTGGGCAAGAAGCCATAAAAGCCAAGACAACAGGGCTACAGGGGGCAGCTGGAGGAGAAGGCAGCCGCCAGGGAGCAGGCAGGCTGTGAGCTGCAGATCAACTGAGCCCAGCTCTCAGAATAAAGGCAGCACCAGGAGGAGGAACCGGGGCTCTGGAGACAAAAAAAAAAAAAAGCACCGAACAGTCCAAAAAGCTGAGGCCCTGGCCCAACACCTGGCCAAAAGGGACTGAGACAGCGGAGCATCTGGAGCAGGGGCAGCACCAACTGCAGCAGGAGCTGCTCAGACATCATCACAAAACTAAAACAGCAACAGCTCATGAGCACCTTGGAGAAGACAGCCAGAGAATCGGCCCTAGAACCAGTGGGGACACTTAAATCCTGGTCATGCTACCAGAACTAGGCTTGCCCCATAGGCCCACCTATACACCAGAAGGAGAGACCTGGGCCAAACAAGAGGGCACTAAGCAAGAAGAGACGGGATGGCTGTTGCTGCTCAGATCAAGGTACTACATCCCACGGTTGGACCAGGTTGCCAAGGACATTGTATCTAGATGCCACATTTGCGCTCAGGTAAATCAGAACAGAGGAAAACGAGCTCCAAAAGGAATATGCGCCCAAGATACTGTGCCTGGGGAACATTAAAAATTGGACTTTACTAAAATTAAACCAACTGTTTTTAAATATAGGTATCTCTTGGTGTTTATAGACACATTCTCAGGGTAGGTAAAAGCTTTTCCTACCCGGACTAAAAGCCTGCATAGTTACAAAGAAACTGCTCCAAGAGCTAGTTCCTAGATTTAAATTGTCCTTAACTCTGGGGTCTGACAATGCCCTGGCTTTCATAGCCAAAATCTCTCGAAACCTGCAAAAGCATTAAACAGCGATTAAAAATTACATTATGCTTATAGGACACAGAGTTCAGGACAGGTAGAAAGGATGAATAGAACTTTAAAGAAAACTTTGACTAAATTGGTTATAGAGACAGGCGAAAGTTGGGCTAATCTCCTTCCTTTTGCCCTTCTTAGGGCCTGATGTACTCCTTACTGTGAAGGATTTATTCCTTATGAAATCATGTTTGGGAGACCACCGCCTATTCTCCCCAAACTGAGAGACACACATAAGAAAGAGATAACTAATCAATCCCTTCTTAAGTCATTACAGGTTCTACAACAAACCCAAAAAGCCGTCCTCCAGATAGTTGGATGAATAGACCCCCAACTTGCCACGAAGCCCACCCACCAGTTCCAGCCTGACGATCTGGTATGGGTCAGGAGAATTCCAGCCCGGACACTAGAGCCCACCTGAAAGGGCCCATATTATGTGGTCCTAACCACTCCAACTGCAGTAAAGGTGGCTGGAATTTCTTCTTGGATCCATCATACCCAGCTAAAGAAGGCTGCAGAGGAGGAACGAAAATGGACTGTCACCAAGACTACAGATCCACTAAAGATAAGACTCAAATGGGTTCTTTAATGCCCCTTTTTCTCTTCGTTTTCCTTTTCCTGTGGCTCATCGCTCTAAAAGGAGTGGAGCCCACTGCCTCCCACTGCCCAATTACTTGGAGATGGAAACTCAAAAATACTGAGGATGGAACGGTACTTGCTAATGTAACCACAGATAGCCAGCCTATTTTCAAAGTAGACCTTTGTGATTTAATAACTTACACATATATAGTTGTGGGACCCTACTCAGGACACATACTTAAATGTGGAAATAAAGGGTTTGAAAGGACATTACAAATATATTGGTTTTATGCATGTCTGGCAACTGGAAGTTTCAATTGGTCATGCAGATGGTACATATTATTATGCAGATTAGGATTGCATAACCAAAACATCTTGGACACCTAAAGACGCTCACATTCAAGTCCAGTGAGAGCCATTGCCTAAAATCTGTTCCCCCAGTAATTATAACCCCCTAACTATTAAGGTTTTAAGCTGGACATCTAGTGATCATCGTTGCTGGGAAACAGGTAGAACATGGGGAATATGACTAGAAGTCAAAGACAGAGATCCTGGAGGTAAATTTACCATTCAGAAAAGGGACTCACATAGAGCCCAGCTCCCCATTGGTCCAAATGGTAACCTGTACTTACCAACACCTAAAATACCTCCGGTTCTGCCAAGCCCCCCAAATCAGGCCCCAAACTCAGAAACAAGCCCATCAATAATGAAAACTCTAATAAAAATACATAGGGCCCTTAACCATTCCTTACTGGATTTAGGCCAAGATTGTTGGCTATGCCAAGACCCCAGGCCTCCTTATTACATAGGTACTGGAGCAAACCAGACCATCACTCAGGTCACAAATCCTGCTAAATGGATGGGGATCATTCTTGGATCACTCTGGGCAACCTGCAGGGACAAGGCCTTGTGTTGTATCTTCTGGCTATGACTTAAATAATTCTCCTTATAAAAATAAATGTCTGCAGATTTTTCCAGGCCACTGAGGCCACCTGATTGGCATGTACTAATGGACTTACTATGTGTATAGCCACTAATGTTTTTGAGGAAGATTTTGGTTTACGTCATCCCCCGGTATTTGTCTACAGTAAAGAAAAAGGAAGAATCCATCTCCACATAGATTCCAGAGATCTCAGACAACTGAGAACAAAAAGGGCAGCCCCCATATTGGTTCCCATTTTGGTAGGACTAGGAATTGCTGGGTCCACAGCTATAGAAGCTTTGGCTCTAATAGTAAAAGATAAAAACTTCAAGGAGCTGAGTGCCCAGATAAATGTCGACCTAGGACATTAAAAAATTCTCTCTCTCAGCCAGGCGTGGTGGCACACGCTTGTAATCCCAGTACTTTGGGAGGCGGAGACCGGAGGATCCGGGTTCGCGGCCAGCCTCAGCTCTCTCTCTCTCTCTTTCCCTGTCTCTCTCTCTCTCTCTCTCTCTCTGTCTCTCTCTCTCTCTCCCTGTCTGTCTGTCTCTCTCTCTCTCTCTACTTAGTGAGGCCCTCCTCAACTTCGTGAGACCCGGTTTCAAAATA
>PVJS01047585.1:0-15388 GCA_004027185.1 Glis glis
GGGGGGAGGGACACCAAGAGCTGTGTGCGTGTATGTTAACACCAAACTGATACTCATTGTGATATGATACTACAATGCACCAATATAAACATAAAACAAAATCATATACATATATATATGTATATATAAATCATATATCTATCTATCTATCTATCTATCTATCTATATATATATATATATATATAGTCTGCATGACACATGCATATTTAAATGTCCTACTGTTCTTGCTTGATATCCTCACTTCTGTTCATAATTTAACTAATTCACCAGCAAGCTGAAACAGGTATTCCCTATTTAGCTAGGGTTATTCTTCTGCAAGTTCCCAGTACTATCTATATATTACTATCTTTGACCGTACATCATGCATCATGAGTTAGTGACAATGTAGGCAGAGAGTAAAGAGGTCCAGGGAAAATTTCATACAGACGTCATCTATGAGGAAGCTAAAACTGAAAAATAAGCCCATTCGAATGTGAGTCAGTGTCAAAACAAGTTTAAGTAAAACTAGAAGAAAAATAAGTTCAAAACTTTCATAGGAAGCCAGGCATGGTGGCACACGCTTGTAATCCCAGTACTTGTGAGGCTGAGACCGGAGGATTTGGGTTCGTGGCCAGCCTCAGCTACTTAGTGAGGCCCTCTGCAACTTAGTGAGACCCTGTTTCAAAATAAGGAACAAAAAATAGGGCTGGGGTGTAGCTTGGAGGTAGAATGCTCCTGAGTTCAATCCTCAATACCACAAAAAATCCCCAAAAAACAAACAAAAAAAAAACCTAGCTAGGATTTGGGTAAGGGTTGCACACCTGCTGGGCAACCAAGGGAGCATGAAGAAATGCAATAGGCTGACAGCGAGATAAATACTGCTAAA
Source organism: Glis glis (assembly GCA_004027185.1). Taxonomy (NCBI): domain Eukaryota; kingdom Metazoa; phylum Chordata; class Mammalia; order Rodentia; family Gliridae; genus Glis; species Glis glis. Next base: position 866 of record PVJS01047585.1, read on the forward strand.
GACAATTTTTAGTGTTCTCACTTGAGATGCCTCCCTCTTTGATTGAGGGCTTTCTATTTTGCTTAATATTTGAAGATTATACTTTTACAAATAAACCTTGTCTGAGTGGTGCACTTGCTGTCTGTGATCTCATTCTTGATTTTGGTGAGACAAGAATCCCTGCACACATGAGAGACACCTAATTAGGCACATCAATAAGAAGCATTTATCTTTGCCCTCATGCTTTCCGTATGTGTTCCTAACAGACTGTAAAATGAGTGAAGACATGTGATGTCTAGTACAAAAGTACAGTGCCCCATGCCCCATATACTCCATGAATAAAGTTTTCAAATCATAGCACTGCATTATAATTGGTAAAATTTTATTACTTATACATCAGTTTGCTCATGCCATTTCCCAACTCAGAACTTACTTTCCACTGAGCTTTTTGCGTGTGTGTGTGTGTGTGTGTGTGTGTGTGTGTGTGTGTGTTTGTGTGTGTGTTATTGGGGATTGAACCCTGGGGCAATCTCCCTCTGAGCTGCACCCCTGTAATGATGGTTTGTTTCTGACCCTGGCAGCTAACAGATGGCTTGTTTCAAAGTTAATATTTTTCCTCCCCTCTTCATCCTGCCCCTCTCCTCTTCTTGTTAACAAATAGCAGACTCTTATCAGTTTACTTACCAAAGGAGTGAAGATTGGGCACCTGGCACCTGTGAGCCTGAGAAAGAACCAACTCAAGGATGACTTAGACGTGAATTGTGTTTCTTCTGACAAGTCCATGTGACCCCGAAGAGCTAACTCTTAAATGGGACTTGATTCCTTTGTTCAGGGAGAATCCAAGGTTTGATTATGAACTCTTAAGTTCATTGGATTGCTCCAGTGTGTTAGTAAATTGACAAATTTCTTTTTTCCTTCTTCTCAAAGGCTTGTCCCAGTTATTTGATTCAGGAAATTGGGGCTGCTACTGGAATTCGGTTGTAACCTTTGTGGCTGTGGCAGGACATGAATGCACTCCTTGCTCCCAATGTCCTGTAGGCCAGGCGCTCTGAGGGCCTCCCCTCCACTCTTACTGTGCTGAAGGGGTGAGGTGGGAAAACTTGTAGAGAGCTGGCTGCTCTAGATTTTGGAGACAAGGAAGACTACCTTGGGTAAGAACCATTTGGACAGAGGTGCTCTCCCACAATGGGCAGGGGAAATTGAGGACTTCCCAGCAGTTGTCAAGGTTCTTTTTCACCTTGGAAATTCTCACTTTCTTCTCCCTGATGAGTTACAGCTTGCTCTGCCATTCTGATTGATTTGGGAGGAAGGAAACCGAATGCAGTTAAGTCAGGATGACCTTGACCATCTGGTTAAGTTCCCCTTGGAGTGCACTCCCTAGCTCTTTGATTTCTCACATTTGGTCCCTCTTTTTTGTGGGGGGCATTTTATTGGTTCCCTTTGTGGGAACTTCTGTGGTACCTCTCCTGTTGGAATCACAGTTAACTGGGAAACAGGGAATCTCATTTGGGGGGACTTGTCCCCGTTTGTAAATGTGTGTTCTTATTCTACTGGCTTATCAGTTGTCTAGAGAGTCTCTTTATTTTATTTGTGGGCCCTTTTGGATTGACTCTGTGTGTGTCTAACTGTATCTGTTTCTCCTTTGTAAAATGCCAGTGCTGTGTTGGGTCCTACAGGAACCCTTTGAGGATTTCAGCTAAATGGGTTGCTTATAACTATAGGCGTAAAAGTAAGGGGAAAATGAGATTTTATAGTGACACAATATGGTTTATATATTGTGATAGTCAATCTAGGTTGTCAACTTGACCTGATCATGACACACCCAAGATTATGTGATTTTGGGTGTGTAACAGCAGATTAAAGAGAAAGCCCTGCCCTGAATGTAGGCAGCAGGATTCTGATAGGTGTGGACTTAGACAAAAGAGGGAGAAGCCGTGTAGAGCGCGTGTGACTCTTTCCGAGGAAAACGCATCTGCTCTCGCCTGAGATCATTGGCCGCCGGCTTCGTCTTTCTCTGAAGAGCTTCTTGATCTTCTTGGCCTCCAGCCCTTCAAACTGAAACGTCACCATCGTTTCTCCGAAGAGCTTCCTAATCTTCACATCTTGGACTGGGACTGAATTAGTGGTTGCTCCGATCCTAAGACTCCAGCTCTTAGACCGTTCGACCAGCTACCGGTTCCTCTGACTCTCCACGTGCAGTCAAAACCTGGGACTACATTGCTTCAAACTGTAAGCCCATCTGATAAATCCCTTTTTTCAAATATACTCATTCTGTATATTCTGTTAATCTAGAGAACCCTGTCCAATACATATATGTAAAAAATTGTGCTTGATGATATGAAGTATTCTGAGTATGATGTGATCTTAGGTTGGAACTGTTTAGCTATATGGAGATTCTGGTGTCTTTTTTTCTTTTTGCAAGTTGTCTGCGCAGTTGCAGGGTAAGGAGTCTGAACAGCCTGGATCTAAGATAATGGTGCAAAGAACATCACCACCTCCAGTGTCTCAGCCAGAAGACAGTTGAGAAAAATTTAATGGGCTTAAAATGAAGTTGTCTGCACTGCTGCAGCCTCTGGGGCTTTATATGGCACCTGCCATAAGAGCAGTGGTTCCTTTCCCTCAGTCGTGGTAGTGATGACGGTGCTGTGCCTTAATGATTCACTCCCTGCCAGCACCTTCGTGACTTTCTCCAGGAGTAGCACAGGTGGGCAACTTTTCCCATGGTGTGCAGCCCGGGGCTATGTAAACCTGCAATTCCACTCTGCTCCTAGTGTTAAAATAGTGGTACCTTGTCACAGGTCTCCAGGGACCAAGGGTTGCTCCTCTGCCCTACAGACCTAGGGCTGGGCTGTCATCTCTCAGTCTTGTCTTCTACTCTCTGTGCCAACTGAGAGGATGTATTTGTATGTGGAAATGGGAACTACCTGTCTCTGTGTCTCCATGGACCAGCTGCTGTGTATGGAGTAGGGGAAAAGGAGGAGGATACCTCAGCCCCTCTCCCTTCCCCCACAATCTCTCTGCTGCAGGCCAAGTGGCTGAAGAGGTGGAGACAAGTAGCACTCTCCCCTCTCTGGGCACACTATATTGGGATAAGTCTGTCCTGTAAAATTAATTTAGCCAGGGAAACACCAGTTTCTAAGAAAAAAGCAAATTGCATTACCCCATTAGTAAAAAAATTAAAAAAAAAGCCATTCTACAGTTCAAAAAGTTGCCTGTGTGGCTCCCTTTCTGTGCATAAGGCTTGTCAGCAGACACTTCTAGCTGGGGCTCTGCATTTCACCCCTGTGATCAAATAAAAAATATAGGAGCTGGGCGTGGTGGTGCATGCTTGTAATCCCAGTACTTTGGTAGGTGGAGACAGGAGGATCTGGGTTCGCGGCCAGCCTCAGCTCTCTCTCTCTCTCTGTCTGTCTGTCTCTGTCTCTGTCTCTCTCTCTCTCTTTCTCTACTTAGGCCCTCTGCAACTTCGTGAGACCCGGTTTCAAAATAAAGTATAAAAAATAGGGCCGGGGGTGTAGTGTGGAGGTAAAATGCCCCTGGGTTCAATACCCGGTACTGCAAAAAAAAAAAAATATATATATATATATATATAGGACCTCCAGGTACTTCATTAGTCCTCACTCATGCAAACACCTCTCTCTTTGCCCTGTTAGCATCTGCAGACAGAAAAAAAGCTGAATAACAAAAGGCAGAATACTAAAACTGAAGCAGGGACCTGGCTATGTCCTTGAAGACGACACTTGGCTAAAAGTCTAGGGACAAGATAGAAGAATAAAGCTTTCTTCGCAGGCCCCCTCTGAGGTGAACAAAGCAGGGCCTCTCCCAGCAGGTAAGATCACAAGATAAGGGAGCTAAGTCCACCAAGATGGTGCCACCCAGTCCCAACCACGTGGGGCCCAAGATGGCACCACCCAGTCCCAACCACATGGAGTCCAAGTTGGTGTGGCCCAGGCCCAACCATGTGGAAAATAATACAGGAAAACTAGCTCAGGAAGCACAAATGAAACCTGACCCAAGCCCCCATATTGGAACCTCTCCCTGTTATTGATTCAATCAAAACCTGTCTCACTGGGTCTATATAATCTGTATGATGACACCATTTGGGACTCAGACCTGGAGCTTTGCTCACTGAACCTCACCAGGAAATAAAGAGACCTGCTTTATCCTACTCTGGCTTCTGTTTCTTGTCCTCCATAGACCAAGCCTCCTGCAACAAAACACGACTCTTAAACTTTCCTAAGAGTTGTAAGGTATGCTTCAAAACTCTAGAGCAAAGTTGCCGGTCATATTCTGATATGAAGCTGATTAAAATCTTTGATTGGACAGAGCATCTGAACATTGAGAGAAAAGTTTTAGTGAATGATGGGGAAAATTGACATTTACCTTCACAGCTAATTTGTGTTCACTTTAGGTGTGTAATGCCTGGAAAAAAACAGTACTAGAGCCAACATGTGTTTTACAAAAACTAGCCTAGAGAATTTCTTTTTTCTTTTTTGCATTTTATTAAGGTAATTTCCTGCTGTATCTTCTATATTTGAAACAATAATGTGTTCTGCTCTTAGTAGCATTGCCAAATTCTACTTTTAAAAAATTGTGTCTTATTGAGATAATCTCTTGTGTTTATTTGTTCAGGTCTTAGATTACTAAGAAACTTGAGTCTTAACAAAATTGGGGGTTACATGTCTGTGTGTTTTACAGCCTACTAAATGACCATTTTAAAACTCAGGCTAAATTAACAACTATTATTTTGGATTATTAAAGTATATTTGATATCCAATATATATGTAAAAAGAAATATACGTATCTGAGGGCTAAATATGCTCTGTGTCTGAGGCTTATCTAAATTTTATATAAAAGTTTATAAAGTTAGAAATATATAGGTTCAATATATGCAAGGTAAGCAAACAGTAAGTGCTCTATTTTATACAATATACATTTTATCTGAACCTTAAACATTTCAAAAGGTTAATAGAATTTTTTAAATTTCTGCCATCTATGTATCTAGTACCATTCAGATAAGAAATCCCTGTCATTTTAAGACCTGGTTTACATCTGTTTATTTTGAATAAATAAAAGTTATATTATTGTATAAAGAAAATACAATTTTATACCAGATAATAAGCATATTTCTGATTATTAATGCTGTTCCTTAAACTTATAAAAAAGTCTAGAGATATTTGATTTTTGTCAATGTTGTTTACAAAGACCTGTAATTATATTTATCTTACTGAGCCATGGATTCTAAATTTCACTTCAAATGTAAGAGCTAACTTAATATATGTAGAACTTCTTTGTGGCTGTTGTATTAATTGTTGCTAACTTCTTTATGTGTTACAGCTATTTGTGTTCCCAATGTGTACAGTATTTTCTAAAATACAAAACTTAAAAAAAACACTTTACCAAGCTAATGGCACCTAAACAAAAATTGATAATAGTAATAACTTTTTTGGGCTTATATTTGTGTATTGCTAATTATATTATGACCATCTTCTCTATAAAAAGATACAAATGGGTTTTGCTTTGTTCTTGATATTTATGTTTTGTGTTTTTCTTATAAAACTGTGTAACCGTTGTCTGTTAATGTTTAATAGAAGTACAATTCTCAAACAGTGTTTTGAAATGATAGCCATCACCTGCAAGACAGCATAAAAAAGATTGCTAAAGCTGACCTTCTGCATGTTAAACAGCTGAGACTTAGAGAGTAATCAGGATATAAAAATGCAAAGAAAAAACAACTATTATTTTGGCCCTCACCTTGGGACTTCACTAAGGGCCCTGCAACTCTGGTAAGTCATTTGACTTCCAAAACAAGTGGTTCATGGAGGCCCTGAAGACTGGGAGCCACCAGTACATATTCTGCAAAAATGAGGGTCATCAGAGAGGTAAATGTCCCCTGTGCTTTAAGGGAAGCCAAGTAGACAGCAAGACCAGGACTATCTTGGCAGATGGCACAACTGGTAGAGAAAAAGCCTCACAAAGTCCCTATGAGTAAGAGAACAAGGCTCCCCAAGGAGGCTTGACTGACCTAATCAGCAAAGTAATGTTATAAAAGTTTATGTTTGCCCAACAGAGGAGTACCTGCTTGGTCCTGAACACCCAGCAGAACAGTATAACCAGAGGCTAATGCGCTATTTCAGGAGTAACAAAAAAAGGAGGTGTACTAAAGCTATTTATAATAGTGTCACAGGTAAAACATGGTAATTCTGTGGAGAATCCTGAGGAGTTCCCAGGTTTGGGAATAGGAAATTTACCTCAGGACCTTCACAGTCCTTGGCTTCCATGGCAAAAAGAATTTCAGCATGCACCAGTCAGAGACAAAAACAGATGTTTTATTTGAAAAGAGGGGATACATGTTCAAGGGAGAATGCAGGCCACATCAAGAGGGTGAGAGGCCCTTATGGTCTTTGCAATATTTCTTTTATAGGGGACCCTGAGAGGGGGTTGCTAGGGGCACATGATGGGAAAGGGTGACACGGGATGTCTCATCTCCTTTTCTTGAATGCTCAGGTTCTCACCATTTCACCATTAAGTGCTTTTGGCTAAGAAAGAACAGATCCTCTAATTTGAAGTTAAAGATTATGAAGTTTCTAGATTTTATTTATTTTATTATATCACTTTGTTTTTATGGCATGGGGGATTAAAACCAGAGGTGGTTTATCACTGAGCTACACCCCCAGCCCATTTAACTTTTTTTATTTTGAGACAGGGTCTCACTATGTCACACAGGCTGGTCTTGAATTTTTGATCCTCCTGCCTCAGCTTCTCATGCAGCTGGGATTATAGGCATGCACAATCACGCCAGGCTTCTGTTTACTTATTTATTTTTATTTTTTATAATGTGCTTTTATTGGCAACTTTTATTGTGCTTTTATACATGTACACAGCACTTGGTGGGCCCCCACCCACCTCTCCATTTCCCACCTTCCCAATACAGAGTACTGACATTGACATTGGTATATTCACATATGTTTACATAGTCGATGGTAGTATTTCCATTAATGAACCTCAGTCTTCCTCCTCCCCTTCCATTAGACCACCTCCCTGGCTCCACTGAGGTTTCTCCTCCACTGTCTGGACTTCCTCTGGTATCCTAATTACTCGCTAGATTGCACATATTAGACAAAGCATATGACCCTTCACTTTCTGTGACTGGCTAATCTCATTTAACATAATGTTCTCCAGTTCCTTCCATTTTCTTGCAAATGTCATAATTTTATTCTTCTTTATTGCTGAGTAGAATTCCATTGTGTGTATTACCCATAAATTTGTAATCCATTCATCTGTTGATGGACACCTAGGTTGGTTCCATAATTTGGCTACTGTGAATTGTGCCTCTATGAACATGGGTATGCATATATTATTGTAGTTCTCTGATTTTAAACCATTTGGAAAGATACCCAGGAGTGGTATAGCCAGATCATATGGTGGATCCATTCTGAGCTTTCTGAGGAATCTCCACACTGATCTCTATAGTGGCTGAACTAATTTGCAATCCCACCAAGAGTGTAGAAGAGTTCCTATTTCCCCACCTCCTTGCCAACATTTATTGTTTTTTAACTTCTTGATAATTGCCATTTTGATTGGGGTTAGATGGAATCTCAGGGTAGTTTTGATTGACATCTCCCTGATTACTAATGACGTTGAACATTTTTCATGTATCTATTGGCCATTTGTATCTCTTCTTTTGTGAATTGTCTTTTCAATTCAATTGCCCATTTCTTGATTGGGTTTTTTTAGAGTAAGGTCTTTTAAGTTCTTTGTATATTCTAGATTTTAGTCTTCTGTCAGAGGGATAGCTGACAAAGATCTTCTCCCATTCCATAGACTTTCTCTTTATACTCTTGATGGTTTCCTTTGATGTGCAGAAACTTTTTAGTTTAATGCCATAAAACTTATTAATTCTTGTTTTAATTTCTTGAGCTTTAGGGGTCTTGTTGAGGAAGGTTCTACCTGTGCCTATATGTTGGAGTGTTGGACCTATGCCTTCCTCTAGTAGCCTCACAATCTCTGGTTTAATTTCCAGGTCTTTGATCCATCTCAAGTTGACACTTGTGCAGGGTAAGAGGTAAAGATTTAATTCCATTTTTCTACAAATGGATAACCAGTTTTCCCAACACCATTTGTTGAAAATGCTGTCTTTTCTCCAACATATGTGTTTGGCATCTTTGTTGAAAATAAATTGGCTCTAAGTGTGTGGATTTGTTTCATATCCTCTATTCTGTTCCATTGGTCTATGTGTCTGTTTTTGTGCCAATGCCATGCTGTTTTTTATTACTATAACTTTGTATAATTTGAAGTCAGGAATTGTTATGCCTCCTGAATGGTTCTTATTGCTGAGAATTCCTTTGGCTATTCTGGGTCTTTTGTTTCTTTATATGAAATTTATGACTGATTTTTCTAGGTGTGTGAAGAATGGCATTGGTATTTTGATAGGGGTTGCATTGACTCTGTAGATCACTTTTGGTAGAATGGCCATTTTGATATTTATTCTGCCTATCCAAGAGAAAGGGAGGTCTTTCCATATTCTAAGATCTTCAATTTCTTTCTTTAGTGTTTTATAATTTTCATTGTAGAGGTATTTTACCTCCTTGGTTAGGTTTATTCCTAGGTATTTTATTGTTTTTGAGGTTATTGTTAATGGAATTGTTTTCTGGATTTTTTTCTCAGTGGATTCATGGTTGGCATATAGAAACATTACTGATTTTTTTAGGTTGATTTTGTATCCTACTACTTTGCTGAATTTGTTAATCAGCTCTAGTAGACTTTTGGTTGAGTTTTTTGGGTCTTCTAGATATAACATCATGTCATCTGTAAATAAAGATAATTTTAATTTTTTTTCCTATTTGAATTCCTTTGATATACTTCTCTTGTTTTATTGCTCAGGCAAGCATGTTGAGGATTATATTGAAAAGGAGTGGTGATAGTGGGCATCCTTGTCTTGTTCCTGATTTTAAGGGAATTCCTGTAACTTTTTCCTATTCAATATGATGTTGGCTTTGGGTTTATTTTATATTTTCTTATTAATGTTGCGGTACTTTCCTTCTACTCCAATTTTATGTAGTGTTTTTTAACATGAATGGGTGTTGGATTTTGTCAAATGTTTTTTCAGCATCTATTGAGGTGATCGTGTGATTTTTATCCTTATTTCTATTTATGTGGTGGATAACATGTGTTGATTTGCATATGTTGAGCCAGCCTTGCTTTCTTAGGATGAAAGCAACTTGTTCATGGTGTACAATTTTCTTGATGTGGTTTCAAATGAGCCTGGCTTGTATTTTTTTTTTTTGTTTAGAATTTTTGCATCTATGTTCATTAACAATATTGGTCTGTAATTTTCTTTTCTTGAGGTATCTTTGTTTGGTTTGGTATTAATTTGATACTGGCCTCATAGAAGGAGTTTGGAAGAATTCCATCTCTTTTGATTTCATGGAATAACTTGTGAAGTATTGTGTTTAGTTCTGTAACGGTTTTGTAGATTTCAGCTGGAAATCCATCTGGACCTGTTCTTTTCTTTTATGACAGACTTTCTATTGCTGTTTCTATCTTTTTGCTTGCTATTGGTCAGTTTAAGTTTGATATATCCTCTTGATTCAATTTAGGTAGGTTGTGTATGTCTAGAAATCTGTTGGTTTCTTCCACGTTTTCCAGTTTATTGGAATATAAATTTTCAAAATAGTTTCTGATGATCCTCTGAATTTCCCCACTGTCTGTGTTGATGTCTCACTTTTCATTTCTGATTTTAATAATTTGTGTTGATTCTCTTTCATTTGGTTAGGCTGGCTAGGGGTTTTTCAATCTTGTTAATATTTTCAAAGAACCAGCTTTTTGTTTTGCTAATCCTTTGTATTTTTTTGTATTATCTATGTCATTGTTTTCTGCTCTGATTATAATTATTTCCTGCCTTCTACTGGTTTTGGGATTAGACTGTTCCTGTTTTTCTAGGTCCTTGAGGTGTGTAGTTAGGTTGTTTATTTGGTGACTTTCTGTTTTTTTAAGTGGTACTCAGTGCTATAAATTTTCCTCTTAACACCGCCTTCAAAGAGTCCCATAGATTTTGTTACATCATGTGACTATTGTCGTTTAATCCAGGAATTTTTTTTATTTCTCTCCTTATTTCTTCACTAATCCAGTCCTCATTCAAGTGTATATCAGTTTCCATGTATTTATGTAATTTCTTTTGGTCTTCCTGTTGTTGATTTCTACTTTCATTCCCTTTTGATCTGAGAATATGCAGGGAATTATATTACATTTTTTGAATTTGCTGATGCTTGCTTTGTGGCCCAGGATGTGGTCTATTTTGGAGAAGGTCCCATGGGCAGCTGAGAAGAATGTGTATTCAGCTGCTGCTTGTTGAAATATTCTGTATATGTCTATTAGTTCCATTTTGTTTATTGTGTTCCTTAGGTCTGAAGAGTCTTTACTTATTTTTTGTCTGGAAGATTGATCTAGTGGCATGAGTGGTATATTGCAGTCTCCCAATATTACTGCATTTGGGTATATTTGATACCTGATGTCCCAAAGAGTTTGTTTTACAAACATGGGTGCACCCACATTTGGGGCATAAATGTTTACTATCATTAGATCTTCTTGTTGGATTGTTCCTTTTATAAATAAGAAGTGACCCACTTTGTCTCTTTTGATGTATTTTAGCTTAAAGTTTGTTTTGTTGGATATGAGTGTTGCTACCCCTGCTTGTTTTTGGTCTCCATTGCATGGTATATATTTTTCAATCGTTTCAAACTTTAGCATATGGATATCTTTGGCAGTAAGGTGAGTTTCTTGCAAGCAGCATATAGTCGAATTATGCTTTTTAATCCACATTGCCAGTTTATGTCTTTTAATTGGGGAGTTAAGAACTTTGACATTCAGTGTTATTGAAATATGATTTTTGTTTCCTGTCATTTTGAGTTGTATTTTCTGTTTGATGTAGTGCTAATTCTCCTTGCTTACTTGCCCACTGGGTGGAGTTTGCTTCTTCTCTGGTTCCTGAATTTGCTTCCTTTTTTTCTTCTTTTTTTTTTTTTTTGGTATTTTACTAGTGCTGGCTTGGTGGCTTGGTAGTCATGAATTCTTTAAGGTTCCACTTATCTTGGAATGTTTTTATTTCTCCATCAATTTTTGAATGATATCTTTGCTGGATATAGCAGTCTTGGTTTTAAGTTCTTTTCTTCCAGGGTCTGGAGTATATCATACCAGTCCTTCCTGGCATTCATGACTTGGGTTGAAAAGTCTGGAGTGAATATTTATTTTGCCCCTGTCTATCACCTGTTCTTTTGTTCTCTCTGATTTTAAGTTCCTTGGCCTCTTTGTTAGTCATTTTGATTATTAAGTGGTGCAGGATGTCTTCCTTTGATCTTGTCTTAATGGTGTTCTGTATGTCTCCTTTATGTGGATGTCCAAGTCTTTTTCTATGTTTGGATAATTCTCTGAAATTATTTCTCTGAAGAGGTTTCTGATACCCTTGGTCTGTGCTTCTAGACCTTCTTCAATGCCTTTTATCCATAAGTTAGGACATTTCATACTGTTTCATATTTATTGAATGTTTAGGTTGTGTTGTTGTAATATTTTCTGTATATTATTGACTGTGTTTTCAGATTTTAATGAACTGTCTTCCAAGAGTGATGCCCTGTTTTCCCTGTGGCCCAGCCTGCCAGAGTTGGTTTCTATTGCCGTCTTTAATTCATTTACTGACTCCTTCATTTTGCTCAAAGCCTCTTTCTGGTTCTTTCTCAGAGTCTCAATTTCTTTTTTCATTTCCTGTACACTTTCTTTGAGGTCTTAAATTACATTGAAGATCAAAATTCCAAATTCTCCTCCTTGCATTTCAGTATTGGTAATCTCTCTTGTTGAGTTGTGGGAGTTTAATGTTTCCTCGCTATTCCTCATTCTCATATTTTCAGAGTTCTGAGGTTTGTATTTCTGTTATCTTGGCATTTTCTTCCTCTTTGTGTGTGGGTCCTGTGTCTATTTGTTATCTCTTCATATTAAGGTCTATGCTGGGGGTATATATTTGCCTCTATCAATCTGACTCATAATCAAACTTTTGAGTTTGTCCCCCAGAGCCTCTTTAACTAGATATAGTTCTTAGTGCAAGCATAGAAAAGTCTCTGATTTGCTGCCAGCCATTGTGCTCTCCAGGCCTAAACTCCACTGGGCTAGTGACTATGATATTCTTTTCAGAGCTTGCAGCCTGCTGGTTAGCATTTAATGCCTCACAGCCACTGCTGCTGCTCTGCTGATTGTGAGCCAAAGATACTGTAGAGCACTGACCTCTGGCTTCTCTGGCCAGTGTGCTTAGGCTCAGCAAAGCCAGCAATTGCTATGTTCTGAGCGAGCTTATGGCCCAGCTTGCTGAGCTTCAATGGCCCCTGGGACATGGCCCCTTATCTGCTTGTTGTGATCACCTGAGGTACTGTCAGTCACTAGCATGCATGCATACCAGGCACAAACTATGCTGGCAGAGAGATTATTGAGTTTCCAGCCTATAGCTATGATCAAGTGAAACCGTGCTGGACCTCTGGCTTCCCAGCCTCTCGGTGCAGCCTGGCCAAGATGGTGCCTCTGCCACTCTCTGCCCAAGGCCCAAGGTCTGGCAAGGAGAGATTGTAGAGATCTAACCCTGGGGCTTGGGTGGCTCAGTTTTTTATCCCCAGGGACACCACTGCTGCTTTGACTGGCTGCAATCACCTCAACCCTTCTTGCCCTATGGCTTTGGTGTGTGTAGCGCCCAAACATGGCCAGGCACAAGTTTATTGCTTTCTGAGCCTGCAACTTTTGGTAGGCTGAGTTATTTCCCCCCAGACACCATGGCTGGGTGTACTGTGGTGATCTTTGGAGACCCTACAAAGGCTCAGTGAACTGTAAGCCCCTCCTGCACGAATGTCTCTAGGGTCTATCTGCTAATTCTGCTAATGTCTCTAGGGGCTGTTTCTGCTGTGTCCCCACCCCATCTCTGCAGGGATGATTTGCAAAGTCTCAGACCCCCATGAGTCTATTTCCTTGCCACACAAGTCCTTGTGGCCCCACAGGGTGGTCTCCCACTGGGACAGCTTGTTAACTTACGGTCTTGATGTGCACCACTCCAGAACCCTGCTGAAAGAGATGGATACAATAGCATCTTCAGTAGGATCTAGCTGGGCCATCTGGGTAGCTGGGTCTTTGTCGAGCATGGAGCAAGGTGCTGACTGCTTTTGATGATAATCTGTAGTTACTGGCCACACAATAATCTATTGCTTCAATGCTGGCAGTCTCTGGTAATGTGGTGCCAGCAGCCACCAGACCCAGCATGGCCTGGCCAAGATGGCACCACTACCACCATTCTCCATTCACTAGGTAAGATGCATGGAGCTCTTTACATCCTCTACTCTCTGTATGGCTCCTCCACATTTCAACTTGCATTGTTTTGTTCAGTTTTTCACTGCTTTTCTTCCCTTGTCAAAAAGCAGTATTCCCAGTGGTTGAGTTCCAACTCTTAGAGCAACTGACAGATGCTGTCTCCATGTCACCACCTTTCAAGTTTCTAGATTTTAAAACTGTATTTTCCCTTTCCTTCTTAATTTGTCTCCTTTATATCTAATATTTTATTTCTCCTATCCTACCTCAATAGTACTTCTATCTTTAGATTCACAAGAGTAGTAAGATATGACACCAATGCCCAAAACCTCCCTCCAGTTAACTCCTTAGAAGATGTTGTAAAGTTAATCCTGTCGTTCTTGAGATCCTATAGGTCCAGGACCACCAGACACTAAAGGGGAGATTTCTAGTTATTATTGCCCTTGGATACATACCTTTTTGTTCACTCCTCTGTTGCATTCTTTTCTTTGTAAATTCATGACCAAAACCCTAGAGGTTCAGAAGAAAAAAGTGGCAACAGGTAAAAACCTATCATAAAAATACCTTTAGATAACCATTTCATGGATATGAAAATGTAGATATTGACAATAGCAGGAAATGCAATGGCAGCCTGCTTCTGACCCTGGCAGCTAACAGGTAGCCTGTTTCAAAGCTGATAGTTTTCCTCCCCTCTTTTTATCCTGCCTCTCTCCTCTCCCCTTGTTAACAAGTAACAGGTTCTTATCAATTTACTAACCAAAGGAGTGAAGACTGAATACCTGGCACCTGTGAGTCTGAGAAAGAACCAACTCAAGAATGACTTAGACATGAATTGTATCTCATCTGACAAGACCAAGTGGCCCAAAGATAAAACACTTAAAAGGGACTTGTTTCCTTTGTTCAGAGAGAATCCAGGGTTTGATTTTTGAACTCTTAAGTTTTCTGGATTTCTCCAGTTTGCTAGCAAATCAATAAATTTCTTTTTCCTTCTTCCCAAAGACTTGTTCAAATTATTTTTTTTTTTTTGTGGTACCGGGGATTGAACGCAGGGGCGTTCTACCTCCGCACTACGCCCCCGGCCCTATTTTTTTTTTTATACTTTACTTTGAAACCAGGTCTCACAAAGTTGTGGAGGGCCTCACTAAGGAAAGAGAGAGAGAGAGAGAGAGAGAGAGAAAGAGAGTTGAGGCTGGCCACGAACCGGGATCCTCC
>PVJS01047586.1:0-15387 GCA_004027185.1 Glis glis
AGAGCTGAGGCTGGCCGCGAACCCGGATCCTCTGGTCTCTGCCTCCCAAAGTACTGGGATTACAAGCGTGCGCCACCACGCCCGGCCTGACTTTTTTTTTAATGTACCCGGTCCAGAGCATGAATGGTTCTTTGTCAATTATCAATAATATTAAGGAGCTAATATTTTCCTGACACTTTTGATATATTTCCATGTTTAATAGTAAGTAGTGTTTAAATAGGTCAACAGTGTATTCTCAAGCAATGTACTAAAGAACAGATTTCCTGTAGATTGGATGAAAAGTAAATGAGTTTTAGCAATCAAAGAAATATGTGGAAATGCTAAAATTTTATTGTAAGGATTCAAGCTCTTCACAACCTTTTTAGCTTAAAAGAAATGCAATTTATCAGCAATTTAACAGTGTGGTATTCACAATATTCACATTGAAACCCAACATTTCCTTGTCATCACTCCAGCACTTAAAACCTTCCACACTTCAGTTCTAGACTATTGTGTCTTTGACATCAAAAGGGATTATTTACCTTAAGAGAGCAGGTGATTATTGCCATGTATGAATCTTACAGGACACCTCATTAAAATTTCCTTGGGAACTGTGGGTCTCATCATCACAACTTTCTGACTGAAGGAACAGAGATAATATATATACTGCATATATAATACATATTTAATAGTTCTTACTATTTATATCTGATTAGAGGTTTATACCTTTAATTTACAATTACAAAAGAATTCTGTCATCAAATAGAGTGATATTTTGTATGACTGAATGAATCTAAAACATTTTAAATTAACATCACACTTAAAGAAATAAGTAGAAAGCAAATATTATGCTGTAATATGATCTCTTAAGAGCTCCTTTTTTCTACTTTTTTAGCTGTTTTGTATTTGTTGGTGCATTGTAATTATACATCATACTGAGGTTCAGAGTAATTGAAACATATATGCACACAGTACTTGTGTTTCTCTCAGGTCCTAACCTGCTTCCTTTAACCCTCCTGTGCATAATATTAAAATTTCCATTGATAGTTTCATATATCACCAGCAATTTTTTTTTTTTTTGCGGTACCGGGGATTGAACACAGGGGCGTTCTACCTCCGCGTTACGCCCCCGGCCCTATTTTTTATGCTTTATTTTGAAACCGGGTCTCACGAAGTTGCGGAGGGCCTCACTAAAGAGAGAGAGAGAGAGAGAGAGAGAGAGAGAGAGAGAGACAGAGCTGAGGCTGGCCGCGAACCCGGATCCTCCGGTCTCCGCCTCCCAAAGTACTGGGATTACAAGCGTGCGCCACCACGCCCGGCCCTATCACCAGCAATTTTGAGCTGTTTCCTTCAAATCTCTTCTTTCACCTCCAAACCTCCCTCCCCAAACTCCTTCCAGTATTACACTAGCATCTCCCTTTATTTATTTGAAGGCCTTTTGTTTCAAAGTTTCTCTCTAGCTTTTAAAAGGCACAAATATACTAAGATCTTATTCAAGCCTCAAACATAATGTTCATATTGAATGTGAATTGAGTTGCAATATATGGTAACTTTCACAAAGTACAAACACTAAGGAATGGTTAGTGAAAGTTCTAAGCAATAACACCTATTCTTGAGATATTTCCCCAATCACATTATGGGAAAGTGACAGTGTTTGTAGCAGGGGTATGAGAGGTGGTGATGGAGGAGGACCATTACAAGAAGAATGAATAGCAGTCTAATCATAAATGTTAATTCAATTGCATAAATAAGATTTCAGCCCTGGTCAATATTAGAAACACTGTCCTCTTGTTTATCATAAAAAGTAATATTGCAGCCAAGCATGGTGGATTATGCATGTAATTCCAATACTTGGGAGGCTGACACAGGAGAATCATAGTTTCAAAGCTATCCTCAACAACTTAGTGAGATGCTCTTTCTAAATAAAATAATAAATAAAAAGTGTTGGTGGTATAGCTCAGGGATAAATAGCCCTTGGGTTTAATCCCCATTAACACACACACACACACACACACACACACACACACACACACACACAAACAGATTAATGAATTTCCCCTTAATTGATTCCTTTTCCATTAATTATTATATTCTCTGATAGCTTCTATATTGTCTAAAAAGATAAAAATAAATTGTCAAAATGCCAAAAGGCTAAATGTATCAATACTATTCTAACTACAAATAGCCATTGGGTTCATATATACCAAAGGAAATTATACAGATAAATTTCATAGGAATGTTATGTGTTTACTTTTTACATTTTTTATTTGTCTCACATCAAAATGAATATCTGTTTGGTGTTAATATACATGCACACAGCTCTTGGTGTCCCTCCACCCCACACCTCCCACATATAGTACTGAGAATGATGGTATAAACTCATATGTACACTTTGTTTATGATAGTAATTCTATAGATTCACTTCTTTCTTGCCCTTCCCCTTCCCTTGTACCACTTCCCTTGTACAACTGAGGGTTCTCTTTTGTCAATAGAGTCCCATTTGTGTCCCCACTACTCCCTAGGTTGTGCATATTATTGAAAACATATGACCCTTCTCTTTTTGTGATTGGCTAATCTCACTTAACATAATGTTCTCCAGATCCTTCCATTTTCTTGCAAATGTTATTTTGTTCTTTTTTATTGTTGAGTAGAATCCCATTGTGTGTATTTTCCATAATTTTGTAATCCATTCATCTGTTGATGGACATCTAGGTTGGGTCCATAATTTGGCCACTGTGAATTGTGCTGCTATGAACATGGGCATGCATATATTACTGTAGTTTTCTAGTTTCATACCCTTGGTATGATACCCAATAGTGGTATAGCCACATCATATGGTGGATCCATTCCCAGTGTTCTGAGGAATCTCCACACTGATCTCCATAGTGGTTGAAATACTTAGCAATAACACCAAAAGTGTAGAAGAGTCCCAGTTTCCCCACATCCTTACCAGATTTGTTGCTGTTTGACATTTTAATGTTTGCCATTCTAATTGGGGTTAGATGAAATTTTAGAGTTGTTTTGATTTGCATCTCCCTGATTGCTAATGATGTTGAACATTTTTTCATGTATCTATTGGCCATTTGTATCTCTTCTTTCATGAAGTGTCTATTCATTTCAGTTGCCCACTTCTTGATCGGATTATTTGTTCTTTTAGTGTAAAATCTTTTAAGATCTTTGTATATTTTTGTATCCTAGATATCAGACCTCTGTCGGAGGGATAGCTTGCGATGATCTTCTCCCATTCTGCAGGCTTTCTCTTTCAGCTCTTGATGGGTTCCTTTGATGAGCAGAGGCTTTGCAGTTTAATGCTATCCCACTTATTAATACTTGTCTTAATTTCCTGTGCTTTGGAGGTCTTGTTGAGGAAGTTTCTACCTGTGCCTATATGACGGAGTTTTGGACCTATGGCTTTTTCTAATAATTTCTCAATCTCTGGTCTAACTTCCAAGTCTGTGATCCTTCTCAAGTTGACTCTTGTGCAGGGTGAAAGGTAAGGATTCAGTTCCATTTTTCTACAGATAGATAATTAGTTTTCCCAGAACCATTTGTTGAAAAGACTGTCCTTTCTCCAATGTATGTGTTTGGCACCTTCTTCGAAAATCAATTGGCTCTAAGTTTGTGAACTTGTTTCTATATCTTCTATTCTGTTCCACTAGTCTATGTGTCTGTTTTTCTGCCAATACCAGGTTTATTTTATTACTATAGCTCTGTAGTATAATTAGAAATCAGGTATTGTAACACCTCCTGCATGTTTCTTATTGCTGAGAATTGCTTTGGCTATTCTGGGTCTTTTGTTTCTCCATATGAAATTAATGACTGATTGTTCTAGATCTTTGAAAAATGAAGTTGGTATTTTGATAGGAATTGCATTGACTCTGTAGATCATTTTTGGTGGGATGGCCATTTTGATAATATATATTCTGCCTATCCAAGAGCAGGGGTGATCTTTACATTTTCTAAGATCTTCAATTTCTTTCTTCAGTGTTCTATAGTTTTCATTGTAGAGGTCTTTTACCTCTACAAAAGAGGCTGCAAAGCCTCTTTTACCTCTTTGGTTAAGTTTATTCCTAGGTAGTTGATAGGTTTTGAAGTTATTGTGAATGGAATTGCTTTTTGGATTTCTTTCTCAGTGGATTCAGTGTTGGCATATATGAAAGCTACTGTTTTTCTTAGGTTGATCTTGTATCTTGCTACTTTGCTGAATTTGTTAATCAGCTCTTTTAGATTTTTGGTTGAGTTCTTTGGGTCTTCTAGGTATAGGATCATATGTTCTGCAAATAAAGATAATTTTAGTTCTTTTCCTATTTGAATTCCTTTGATATGCTTCTCTTGTCTTATTCTTCTGGCAAGAGTTTTAAGGATTATATTGAAAAGGAGTGGTGATAGCGGGCATCCTTGTCTTGTTCCTGATTTAAAAGGGGATTTTCTGGCAATTTTTCTCCATTCAATATAATGTTGGCTTTGGGTTTCTTATATATTGACTTGATGATGTTGAGGTATGTTCCTTCTATTCTGATTTTCTGTAGAGTTCTTAACATGAATGGGTGTTGAATTTTGTCAAATGCGTTTTCTGCATCTATTGAAATGATCATGTGATTTTTGTATTTACTTGGGTTTATGTGCTGGTTAACATGTATTGTTTTGCATATGTTGAACCATCCTTGCTTTGCTGGGATGAATCCAATTTGGTCATGGTGTACAATTTTCTCAATGGTTTTGAATTTGCGTTGTTAGTATTTTATTTAGAAGTTTGCGTCTCTGTTCATTAATGATATTGGTCTGTAATTTTCTTTCCTTGAGGTATCTTTATTTGGCTTTGGTATTAATGTGATTTTGGCCTTGTAGAAAGAGTTTGGAAGAATTCCATCTCTTTAAATTTCATGGAATAGCTTGTGAAGTATTGCCTTTCGTTTGTCTGTGCAGGTTTTGTAGAATTAGGATGGAAAACCATCTGGACCTGGGCTTTTCTTTGATGGAAGACTTTGGATTGTTGTTTCTACCTCTGTGCTTTCTATTGGTTGATTCACTTTTTCTATATCCTCTGGTTCAATTTAGGTAGGTTGTATGTGTCTAGAAATCTTTTGATTTCTTCCATGTTTTCCATTTTATTGGAATATAAGTTTTCAAAGTAGTTTCTTATGATCCTCTGGATTTCTCCACTATCTGTGATGATATCCCCTTTTTCATTTCTGATTTTGGTAATTGTGTTGATTCTCGCCTTCTTTTGGTTGGATTAGCAAGTGGTTTGTGAATCTTGTTAATCTTCTCAAAGAACCAGCTTCTTGTTTTGTTGATTCTTTGTATTGTTCTTTTGTTTTCTATTTCATCAATTTCTGCTCTGATTTTAGTTTATCTTCTGCCTTCTACTGTCTTTGGGTTGCCATTGTTCCTGTTTGTCAAGATCCTTGAGGTGTGTCATTCGGTTATTTATTTGGATGTTTTATTTTTTCTTATGTGGGCACTCAGTGCTATAAATATATAGCAAATAATAAATTTAAAATAGAAGGAATGCAAAAAAGCATGATTGATGGTTGGATAAGGTTTTCAAAACAGTTTACCTGTCCTCCAACTTTCCTCTTTTGGGGGGAAAGTACCTAGAGAAATGTGGAATTATTTTATATATAAAGAAATCAATTGCAAAAATTTGCACAATATGGGAACCAAAATTCAAAATAATTTTCAAACATTCTAGGTAAAGATATCTCCTCCAGGAGCTTTTTACATTGTGAATAAACTAATTATAGGTATACCAGTTCTCCACTGAAGAAAGGCCCAGTGGTCTTCTCCCAGTGGGGTGTAAGAACTCCACTAGAAACAGTGAGGTGATGAGGAGGGTCCCTCACAACCTATTATACACAGCTCATTCTACTGGAACATCAATTTCCTAGCATGATTTCAGGGCAAATGCTGATAGATATATAAATCAATCCAGAGATATGGTAACTCAGAATATATTTAGTTCCAATATAGTGGAAATGTTGACTGGGCTACTTATATATCTAATATGAGCAGGTATAGTTCTGGATATAAATAGAATTCTTAGATTATTTACAAAAAAATCCAAACCACAATACTTATCTTCTGAATGTCAGTAATTTTTAATTCCCAGCTTTTAAGTGATATTATAGGGAAAATTTTTGGAAACTCTAACAAATTATAAGGTAATGAGTAAATTATTACAGGCCTGGGAAATACAGAGATATAAAGCCATTGAAATCATTAAGTAAATTTTCTTCAATGCTTATAAATAGAGAAACAAATTACTAATCATTCCAATCTAAAATAATTATCTAGATAAAACCTGAAATACACCCAAAGGAGTTAGTAGAACTGTAACAATTAGACTTCAAGTGAGAGTAAGAATGAGCTATAAAGTATAACTCAAGAATATTACATTATTAATCAATAAAATTACAAATTAAGAGTCTACATATAAACATTTGTAACACATTCTCCCCCAATTACTGTTTAATGACTCTATATCTTTTCTTCCTGACACATAAACACACAGGCACAGACACACACAGATACACACACACTTATATATATCAGCATAATATAGAATTTCTGTGTCATAATATGCATATCCTTTCCAATAAAATGATTGATCAGGTCAATTTAAAAATAACTATCATTCTGAAAATTTTTGCTAGTACATGGTTTTATCTCTTTAGCTTATATACCAATATTTTTTAAAGTGTTTTGCCGGAGCCCGCCGGCAATGTCTATCGGTCCCTGAAATGGGGAGTGAGGATTAAGAAAAAACAAGAAGAAAGACAAGAGACAAGAGGAAAAACTAGAGATAGCTTCGGGAGGACTGCAGTCAATACCACAGCCTTTTTGGGGGGGCTGGCAGGCACCCACACTGCAGCAGCCTCGACTTTATTCAGCCCAGTCCTTAAATACCTTTTTTTTGAGCATGAGATCTTTACAAAGATGATCCTAACAAGCGGATCAACAATCATGATAATGTTGAAGACTAAGGTGTCTCAACCGAGTTGTCACAAAAACCAGAGAGACGAGAGAAGTTTAAAAGCAAATTAGAAGCCTTTAATAACCAGCCAGGACGGAGACCCGGGTCTCAAACAGACCTCTGAGTTCATCCATGCCCTTCTCCAGGGAGCAGGGGTTTTTATAAGGGAAAGAAAACAGGTACAGATGGCTCGTGTAAGCAGTTGTAGGAGTTTCTTCAGGATAAGCAAGCAAGATACGGGGATGCAGCAAAGCAATTACTTTAGGAATGCTAATGGTCACTGATAGGCACAGCAGACCCTGGTGAGGGCCAGGTCAGGGTTTACAACCAAATTTACAACCTACAGATAAGTTGACCCTATCTAGGGCTGTAACTTAACTTTTTACAACCAACCAATAGTTAACCCTATCTGAGGCTGTAACTTAACTTTCTCATATTTTATTTTTTGGAGGTTTCTACAATAACAATCAGAAGATAATCCTTACAAGGGATCAACAATCATGATAACAATCAGAAGATAATCCTTAACAAGGGATCAACCACCCTTTTTCCTCCCCAGATTAAGAAACTCCCTCTTCTGAGAACTTCCCTCTATTATATCAGCAAATCCTGATCAGCTCATTTGGTAAAGCTTTTATCTTCTTAGGCTGTTTATGCAACTTAGAGTCTTAAGATAGAGAAATGGTCTCCGACAATTCCCCCTTTTTTATTTTTTAATATAAAGCCTTTAATCCTTTAAAGGCGCAGTTGACTATGCCTGTCTTAGGTTGCTCTCTCCAAAGTATAAGCCTTACCCATCATTGCAACATAGATGTAACTCATCCATGCCCTGTCTTAGGTTGGCTTATCTCGAGAGAATCTTACCCATCTTTGACTACCAGCCACTGCTTACGGGTTTGTACGGAGCTTTATTCCATGCATCTTAGCCTTTACTTCCCACACAGTGCTGATAAAGTATCTTAGCAAAGTAGGAAGCAAACATAAACTCAAAGAGGGAAGACTCCAAGACCCAGGACACCTCCCAGTAGAGAGGTAGATGTTGATCAGGAGGGTAAGGTAACTCTTAACTTATTTAAAATGTCTGCCACTGTTCTTGCTGCAAACTTAAGCAGTTCAGTATTTTTAACAGGGATCATAACAAAAGAAGGTTGTTGAAGTACTATCACTTGAGTATCGTTAGACTTTACATATATGCAATTAATAAGGGTACAATTTTTATGACTAACCTTAAACACATTTGTTTGTATCATAATATCAATATCTCCTAATACATAACGTAAATTTACACAGGTAGAAACATTTTCTTTTAACTTATTTCCTGACTCAGCAACTTCCCTCAAAGCTGCACCCAGCTTCCACAAATAAGTTTGCTAAAATCCAGTTACAATTTGCCAAAGTCCAACTGACAAAGCTGTTTCACGTATCACAAGAGGGGTTGGGCTGGTGGCTGAATATGACATCGTGGCACTAGTGTCCTTTAAATCAGACCAGTACAAATCACAGAGTGTTATAACTGTCCAATTTCTTTTTGGAGGATTTTTTGGTAGATGTGAATCTTCTTAGTTTTTGTATAGTTCTTTAGAAGGTTCTGCAAATATTAGGCATTTTGAACTGAGTGGTGGAATCAGTCACCAGATAAAGCTCCTTGTTCTTCTTCTTGAGTGTGATAACAGTTCCTGCAGGAAGGCAGCTATACAAAGGTGGCTAGGGTGTCTCTCTTCAGAGTTTTTCAAGTGCAACTGGTATCCATGCTGTAACAGAACTTATTAAAAGCATAATGCTAAAGACACTATTTTAAATGGTATTGCCATAGGGCACATATTATTTTAATTTGATTCAGTAATTTTAGAAGACCTGAGGAATAAGTTGAGTCAGTGAATGAGTTTCCATTGCATGTCTTTGAGATGCTGTAATAGAATCATCATCAATTTGAAAGAAAAAAAAGTTTTTTAAGAGTAATAAGAGAATCCTGAGAGAAAGCATGACTCCATATTCCCCCTTTTTTGTTTTAAGAGATTTTTTAATTGCGGTCAATAGATCATGGCTGATAAAGCATTATGTTAGAAGTTGTATATCTGTAATGTTAGTAAACAACAGTTATAAAGACATGTAAGGAAAATATAAAATAAAACTGTTGGGGACAAAACCAAATCCAGTTTGTATACTAGTTTAGATAATATCTAATGATATAAACAAATATTTTATTTAAACTTGACCTTTATATATAATTATTATTAATACCCAATTTAATTAGAGTGGAACAATTTGGAATGCCAAATGCTTAAGCACTTTTAGTTATTTTGGTTTAGAAATGATCATAATAGCCAAGCATTTAACTTATACAATTTAGATGTTTTAAGGATAGACATTTATGAAAGCTTATACCATTTATATTTACTCAATTTACCAGTTTTAATAGCTGCTTTAGATTATTTGTGAAAACCTAGATGCTAAACAAAAATAGTTAATATTTTAAGCCCTTTTTCTTTCTGTAAAGGAAAAAAAACTAAATGAAAATGATCAATATACTTTAAAAATCAAACAAAATAGACAGATACAATCTTGATTGGAAAAGAACCATGTTAATAATTTTTAATAATATCTTTTACTCCTTTTTATCAACAAATTTGAAATAACTTATTTTTTAAGAATTTAGGTCACGTGAACTGAAAAGGTATTTGGATCCATTTTAGTTGTTGTTATTATTATTTAATTTATGAGGACTCATTTATTTGAAAGCCAATTTTTGGTACCATAGACAGACAATACGTTTACACATACATACAGACATACATCTAGACAGACAACAAATATCAACAGACTACAAGATGGACACAAATATGAAAGTCTATACAGCAGGGGATATCTGAGGCAAAGTCCACCAGTCAAAGCTGACACTAAATGAAATTATTTAGGTGGCCACTTGTTGCTTTGAGGAAGATTGTACTTCAGACATTACCACCGCTTATTTTTAAGGGATGAAACTCCAAATATTTAGATTTGTATTGTCTTTTAGAATGAACCTTTATTTCTAAATTTACATTAGAGCCAAACTAGATAACAAAAATTAGTTTTTTCTTCATTTTTAAAGTCTTTAGCCTTTTTTCTAATATATACTCCTGGGATAAGTATCTATGGATAGCATGATTTAAAAAAAATTTAAAGTCTGAGATATGCATCCCTCACTATATTTTAAAAGCCAAACATTATAAGTATCTACACGTACTTTCCCTGGACCCTGAATATCATAGTAATCCTGCAAACATTTGCCCACTTTTTGCCATGTTTCCAAATTTACTGTCGCTTCCTCAGGGAACCATGGACACACTTTTTCTACAAAATCTAAAAATGTACACAATTGCTGATGTCCAATTTTAGCTCCTCGAGCCCAAAGCATATTCTTATTACAAATTGTAACAATTTATTTTTAGGATAGTGGTTATCAATCTCCCCTTCAAACTCCCCTTCAAAAGCTGCAAAAGCAATTGCCCAAGAATCCACATTTTGAAAAGTGCCCCATAACATTGTTGTGGGGCCTGGGGCTGGTCCCTCCTCCCGTTTACCGGGAGGATGGGATTTCCCACAACATCTTTTTTAGATTTACATTCATTAGCCCAATGTTTTCCTCTTTTACATCTGGGACACAACCCTGGTTCTTTCTTGGCTGGATTACCCTGTTGCCTATCCGAGCATTGTTTTACTTGATGTCCCATCTGGCCACACCCAAAACAGCCTCCAGGAGGACCTACATTCCTAGCTCTGGGACCCCTGGATTGCTGAAAAAGTACTTCTTTAACAGTTTTTCCTTGCAAGGCGGCTGTCATTGCTTGCCCTTGAGTATAAGATGGCCCAATATCAGAACACAGTCTAATGTAATCAGACAGATCTCTTTTCTTTCTAAATGGCCTTAAGGCTGCTTGACATGCAGCATTAGCATTTTCAAAAGCCAATTGTTTTACCACAAGCTGTCCTGCATCTCCATCTCCTAACAGCGGACCCGCTGTTTGTAACAATCTAGCTACAAAGTCTTGATAAGGTTCATCTGGTTCCTGTATAATTTTAGACAAATCTTCAGTCTGCCTTCCAGAGGAAGAAAGTTTATTCCAAGCTCTCCTGGCCGCAGCACTTGTTTGAGTATAGGCTGCAACATTTAAATTTAGCTGTTGAGCAGTCTCCCTAAATTGACCTTCTCCTGCAAGCATATCAAAGTAAATAGGAATCCCTTGAGCCCGATTGATGTTCACTGTAGCCTGACACTGTTCAACAAATTCTGACTTCCAAAGTAAAAAATCTCCACCTGACAAACACGCTTTAGCTAGCTGTTTCCAATCTACAGGGCACCAAGCCTCCACAGATAGAGACTCCAAAATGGCTTGCGTAAAAGGAGCAGTCGGCCCATACTGAGCACATGCAGTTTTTAATTCTTTCAATTGCTTAAAAGGGATAGGTGTATGATTTCTAACTCTATTACCCTTCCCATCATCCTGATCTATGACCAGGAATAATTGAAATCCAGTAACATCTTCACCCTGCTGTGCCGCCTGGTTAATAGCAGCCCGCAAAGGTGACATGGTGGGCAAAGGATAAGGTTTTCCGGGAGGCCTTTGTGCCACTGCAATTATAGGTTTTATGGAAGGGGAAGGATCCAGATCTGCTATGACTGAAGAAGACAGATTTGGTGGGCAGCAAGTATGTTTTACCTATAAAAGTTTTACCTGACATTTCAAATTTGTCATCTCCTCCCTTAATTTCTGCATCTCGTGCTGACCCTCTTTCTCCTCTACCTCTGGCTGTGCCAAGGCTATCAAAGGAGGAGAATTATCCTGATGATACCTGGCAGCCTCTTTTTCTAAAATTTTTTCATCTATTGGATTTAGGGGCTTACCACCAAAAAATGGCTGCGACGCCTCAGCCCATACTGGCTCAGGTGGTACGGAAGGCTTATTTTCACTCTCTCGCGCAACACTTGGCACAAGCAAGCAACTTTTTCCTAGGCCCATTTTCTTCTACATTACACTTCTCCCAGTATTGTTTTTCTATATTACACTTTTCCCAATATTGTTTTTCTATATTACACTTCTCCCAATACTGTTTTTCTATATTACACTTCTCCCAATATTGTTTTTCTATATTACACTTCTATATTATACTTCTCCCAATACTGTTTTTCTATATTACACTTCTTCTATATTACACTTCTCCCAATATTATTTCTCTATATTACACTTCTCCCAATTTTTTTTTTCACTACACCCTTTACCTTATCCGAGCACTCTCTTTCCTGTGGTGTCCTTCACTGTATCCTCGGTTTTCAAGTCGCTGTTTGGGCGCCAAATGCCGGAACCCGCTGGCAAAGTCGAACGGTCCCTGAAACAGGGAGTGAGGATTAAGAAAAAACAAGAAGAAAGACAAGAGACAAGAGGAAAAACTAGAGATAGCTTTGGGAGGACTGCAGTCAATACTGCAGCCTTTTTGGGAGGGCTGGCAGACGCCCACACTGCAGCAGCCCTGACTTTATTCAGCCCAGTCCTTAAATACCTTTTTTTTGAGCATGAGATCTTTACAAAGATGATCCTAACAAGCGGATCAACAATCATGATAACAATCAGAAGATAATCCTTACAAGGGATCAACAATCATGATAATCAGAAGACAATCCTTAACAAGGGATCAACCACCCTTTTTCCTCCCCAGATTAAAAAACTCCCTCTTCTGAGAACTTCCCTCTATTATATCAGCAAATCCTGATCGGCTCATTTGGTAGAGCTTTTACCTTCTTAGGCCGTTTATGCAACTTATATTCTTAAAATAGGGAAATGGGCCCCGACAGTGTTTCCTGTATTGTTGTTCTTTTTTGATGAAGCAAATGCTTTCTTCACAGGAAATGGAAGACTTTGTGCAGAGTTCTGGAGAAAATGGTATTGTGGTGTTTTCTCTGGGGTCAATGGTCAGTAACATGACAGAAGAAAGAGCCAACGTGATTGCATCAGCTCTGGCACAAATTCCACAAAAGGTTAGATGAGGTACCTTTTTGGTGAACAATTATGTAGTAAGTCTATTAAACTTTATAAAGTGTTTGATTGCAGAATAATCTGGTAGGAAAGGTAAATTGTATGATAGCTCTAACTCATCTCAGAATTTACTTTTTAAATAAAAATATATATAAGAGTTATAAAATAATATAAGGAATGTTTGATTCACAATGTTAACCTTAGCATTGTGATCATAAAGAGTATAATTAATAAGTATACTATGAAGATGGTATTATAATTGTATTGCCCTGTTATTCTGCCATGACATTTCATCACATTCTTACATCACATTCTGCCCTGACGTTTCCTCCATTTCATGGCAGGATTCATGATGGTACTGTATGTACTACAGATGTTATCAGATACCAGTAAAATGTGAACTAATACCTGGAGAACCCAAATGTTAAGCAGATGTTGAGAACAGACTAATTTTCATCATGCATTAGTGGTGTTTCATGTAATTCCTCCTCCTTTATATACCCTAATTTGAAAATAGTTTTATTCAGTGAGTTCTTCCTGGGGCTTTTCAGAAAAAGTTTGCCTAGAGTTGACCAATTCTGAGTTCAAGGCCCTACTCAGTGAAGTAAACTGACAGAAAGAAAGAAAACAGCCTGGGCTGGTGGACAGAATACGGCCCATACCTGAAGCTGGAAGAAAGAAAGAAAGAGTGGCGATGTGCCCTGCTTTTAAAGCATACTATGCACATAATAACATGTGTCCAAAAAGGACCCCTTTTTTAATACATGAGATTAATGACTCCTTCAGTGAGGAAGAAGAAGACATTGTAATAAGGAGTCAAGTAGAAGCAAGCATGTCATCAGAAGTGATTTTGAAGCCCCTTACTACATGAAGAATATTAGTAATTTATTTTCTAATATATAGAATACACTTGTGGTCTTTGAGTGTTTGTGATCTACTTTTTTGTTTCCTGAATGATATAGGTTCCTACTCATCACCAATGGTAATTTGTTTTCAAACCTAAAATCAATTTGCTTTTCAAATTCCTAGGATTTAAACACTTAGAAACCTTATTTCTGTTCATGAAGATTTCTTGCAAATTCCAAAGTCAGTTCCTTATTTTATTCCTGCGCATGGAAACACTTTGTTTTTATAGAAGACCTTCAAAATAACAACTGAGAAAATTTTGTAAAGCATCATTAAATATTAGCATAACCATCAACAAACTTTAGCAACATCACAATTTTGAACTTTATTTTAATATCCATGTGGTTGTTTAAAAGTTGCTAATGGACTCATCAACACTGAAAGAATTTCCAACTCTAGTACTAGTGGGTTGACATTCACAGTTGCCAGTTGAAGTGTTAAAAACTTGTAATCCAAAATATGTTACAAGTACTCCTAGTAAACATTCATTTATTTCTTACAACTATCGTATTACATTGCTTTGCTCTTTTATATATCAGAAGCCACAAAACTATAACCTAAGGAACAAATATATGCAAATTATATGTAAAGTCCTTCAAATATTACTCAAAGAAAAATGGATATTATAATTTTAAATTTGGAAGTATCTAGGATAAAGTACATAAAACACAATAAGAACATGCAATAAAGTGATGTACATATTCTTCTGCACTGGAATCATATTGACTGAATGACAATTTTTTAAATATTTTAATTTGTCATAAATCATTACATTTTTCTCTTACTATGTTTGTACTTCGAGATTGCACTACATACTCAGTTGTTTAAATTCCCTGAAATGGGGATAATCTACTTCAGGTTTTAAGAATTCTCATTACTTAAAAATTACTTCTCCTCATTTCCTATAGTGTGATTTGTTGAACTAGATGATCTTTTAAATGTAAACAATTCAACATGGTAAAAATGGAACTTTAGGTGATAGAGTAAGGTACTTTCTTTACCTAACAGGTACTGTGGAGATATGATGGCAAGAAACCAGATACCTTAGGACCCAACACTCGGCTGTACAAGTGGCTGCCCCAGAATGACCTACTTGGTAAGATTCTGGAGAGCAAATGCTGAAAACATGAGTAACAGCCAATCCAGATGACAATAGTTCAACAGGAAACAAGTTAATTGAATATTTGTTATTGAAAAACTCAGATACAAAGTATAACTTCTTAATGTTTTTTCTAGGCCTAAGGAGGGGAAATTGCAAAGTCAAAACTTGTAATTTCATTATATATAGTTGTCATTTTCTCCCAAATCTGAGTATCTTTCATTGGGTATAATTTCCTCTCCAAGAATATTCCAGTCACTGCCTGGATTGTCTTTCCATCTCCTATATCTACAACTTTCACTTATCCTTTCACTTCCTAAAGTAGTATTTCAAATGCCATTGCAAAATAGCCAGTTCATATTACCAGTGACTGCATTGTGTGTGTGTGTGTGTGTGTGTGTGTGTGTGTGTGTGTG
>PVJS01047587.1:0-15386 GCA_004027185.1 Glis glis
GGTGTAGCTCAGAGGTAGAATGCCCCTGGGTTCAATCAACACACACACACACACACACACACACACACACACACACACACAATTCCAATTTATTTGGTAACAAGGCACTATGTTTAAAAAAATAAGTCCATCAAAAGATTAGATGAAGTTGGGCATGATAGCACATGCCTATAATCCCAATACTTGGGAGACTGAGACAGGAGGATCACAGGTCTGAGGCCAATTTAGTGAGCAATTTAGTGAGGCTCAGCAATTGAGTGAGGCTCTCAGTAACTTAGTAAGACCCTGTTTCAAAAATAAAATAGGGCTGGGGTGTAGCTCAGAGGTAGAACACCCTGGTAATCAATCCCTAGCACCATGAAAAAAAATTAGATGACTCATAGCTCATATTTTTTAAGGTATTTTGTGGTTTCTTTTTTATAAAAAACATACTCTCTCAAATTTATTGGGGTGTAAGATGCAAGGAAGGAATCTAATTTAACCTCTCCTCCCCTCTAGTGATTAGCTAGCCGCCTTAACTCTATGCCTTTCCTTTCTCTGCTAATTTGAATTTTGCCACATTTATCATATTTTAAATCTTTATCATACTTTAATATGGTTTTGGTATTTCTATCTTATTTCTTCACATTGCTACCATTTCCTCATTGGTGTTAAATTGTTTTCATCAATAGACCTTTATAATGCTATAATTTTATATCTGACAGGTAACACTTTTTTTCTTCTCTTTCCTTTTCAAACCTTTTTTGGGGGTGTTAGGAAGGGTGCTAGTCACTGTTCAAATATGCTTATTTTCCCCAGGTAGATTTTATACACATTTTGACAGTTTATAACAATTCTTTGGTATTTTGTGCCATATTATATTAAATATATATTATAGCCAGATGTAGTGACCCACACCTGTAATCCCAGTACTTGGGAGGCTGAGACAGAAGGATTAAAATTTGAGGACAGCCTCAGCAATGTAGCTGAGACTCTCAGCAAGCTAGCAAGACCCTGTTTCAAAACCAGAAATAAGAAGGGCTGGGGTGAGCTCGGTGGGGTGGCACATGCTTGTAATCCCAGTACTTGGGGGGCTGAGGCAGGAGGATCTCAGGTTTGAGACCAGCCTCATCAACTTAGCAAGACCTTGTTTCCCCTGTTTCAATATAAAAAATAACATCAGGCTGGGGGTGTAGCTCAGAGGTAGAATGACCCTGGGTTCAATCCCCAGTATCACACACACAAAAAAAGGGCCGGGGTGTCGAATGCCCTTGGATTCAATCCCCAGTACCACACGTACACAAATGAATATTATCATTAATAGAACAGTAATTTGATGAGAATTGGAACACCTAGAATATTAAATATTCTAATCCAGTAATATGGTATATTTGCAAATTTATCCAAATTTTTCTCAAGGTTCTTACTTACTTTTTTTAGTTTATTCTCACGGGATACAAATTTCTTAGGACTCTTCTCATGTATCTTCTATTCTTTTTAAAGTGTTAAAGTAAGTGGAATTTTCCCACTATATTTTTAAACTGGTAGTTTCTGGTAAGTAGGAGGACTCTTTGGGACATTTCCCTTTCATGGTAAGCGTGCGTTCCCTTGGCTTCATGACTCTTCTCTTTCCTGGAATACCCCGATCTCACCCAGGGAAAGCAACACAAGCGAGCAGAAAAAGCTTTGGGTGGAAACCAGACTGTCCGTTCTGGACCTTAGGAACTGCGTGACCTCGATCCCGTTAGCTAGCTGGTTCGGAATATCTAACTGGACCTAGCACCCGTCAGATCATAAAACTGACCTCATGGGCTTGTTGTGAACATTAAATGAAATAACGCAGGTAAACATTTCCTCAGATCCAGTCTCTAGAGAGATGTGCATAATAGGTGCTCAATAATCACTGAATGACTATCATCAACGGAGAGCTGCAATCCCCTGCAAGTCAACTCTGAGCATCTTTCCTTTTTGTTTTTTAAGAAACGTGAACACAGTATTAGGTGAAGGATTACCAAACAAAATTTGACCCTAAATCTGGTGTCCTAAGTAAATACACTCAAAAGTAAGAGCGGGGAGAATGACTGTGATGGAGGTGGCTGTGTAGATGGACCGGGGACCCAGAGTCTCCCTATTCACAGTCCTTCCCAGTCATAGGCCCACGGCTTCTGAAATGAATCAGAGAACGTTCAGTTTGGCCCAACAGTACTGTCCCTTCGGGTTCCTTTTAAAATGCAATTAGCTGGGCGTGGTGGGGCACACCTGTAATCCCAGTACTTGGGAGGCTGAGACAGGAGAATTGCAGGTTCAAGGCCAACCTCAGCAACTTAGTGAGACGTCTCAAAATAAAAAATAAAACAGGGCTAGGGGGTGTAGCTCAGAGGTAGAATGCCCCTGGGTTTAGTCCCCAGTATTAAAAAAAAAAGAAGAAAGAAAGAAAGAAAGAAAGAAAGAAAGAAAGAAAGAAAAAAGAAAATGCAATTACATTTACATACAAATAGCTTTATATAAATTAGTTTATGAAATCACTGGTTTTCGTATAGAGAGGAGATACAGGGACCACAATACCCTTGGTGCCTATGGAAGGAGAAAACACAAAACATGGAAAAGAAGGTTTCCAAAGATTCATTTCCCTTGCCTGACACGCTCCCTGTTAATTGCTCTGGGAAAGGGAAGCCATCTGCAAATAACCAACTCTCATTTTTCAGTTCAGGGTGTTTCCTATTAGTCAGTCACCATTGTGGCTTATAAATATGACCATTGTAAGTTTGATGAGCGTATAGCCTCAGTCCTTGGTAAGCTTGTGAACTTGGCGGTTTCAGGAACCCAGGGTCAGGAGGGAAGGTGTGAGAGCCAGGAGACTGAGGAGAAAGGACTGATACTTTTTGTCTTATCCTGTGACTCACTCACGACTCTGGTCTGATCGCTATGGAAAGTGCCTTCTTAAAACAAATTGTGTTAGAATCGTCTTCCCACGGTCTAGACTAGTCAAGTACCATAGTGACTTTCTTGTCCTTGTCAGGGTTTTGCAAACAGGGAAGCCCAAGGGCCCCGGGGGAACTTGAACTTTCTAAACGGAGCCTCTAGGTTTCTATCCTGAAGACCAAGCAATCTTGCAAGATTATTAGTCGCAACCTTAGTGAAACGCCAAAACTCTTCCACTAGCTGTCAAGATCAACGATCACATTTTAAAATTCTAAGCAAACGATTATATCCGATGTTCCAGGGACTCATCTAGGGTTTTATTTTCATGTTTCACTGACATCCAAGTTAGAATAAGAATCTAAAGTCTTTAATCTCCAGGATCGTTTCTACTAAGGGTCTTCCACCTGTCCACCTATCCATCCATCCCGTCATTAGGAATTGAGAACACGCTCAAGAGAATAGCTACGTGCTAGGTAATGGTAGCATAAATACCATCACTAGTTTCAAGCTGTTTACATTTCCCATAGAAAGATAAGATGAGCTAGGATTCCATGCCTCTGTTTCCTTTCACGGAACAATGCCTCTCAATAATTGTCTGTCTGCATGTTGCCTTCCTTGTTTTTCATTATCTGCTTGACCTATCCTAATTGGGTTCTGTCTGCCACTCAACATGCTCATCACAAAAGCCCTTCAAGCTGGACATGGCGGCCCATACCTGCAATCCCAATACTTGGGAGGCTGAGACAGAAGGATTGCAGGTTCAAGGCCAGCCTCAGCAACTTAGTGCGATCCTCAGCAACTTAGCAAGACCCTGTTTCGAAATAAAAAATAATAAGGGCTGGGGGTATAGCTTGGAAGTAGAACGCCCCTGGGTTCAATCCCCAGAAACAAATAAAACAATCCCTCCATATTTCCAAATCCAATGGTTGCTTTTCTGTGCTTACATTATTAATAAGTTAAGAATGGCCTTACGTTATTAACTGCTTACATCATTAGCAGTGAGGGATGGCCTCTTTGGAACCTGCTCTTCCCTTCCTTCGAGAATGTGCACCCTCTTGACACTCCTCCCCTTCTCCTTGGTGCCGGGTCTCAGTCTCCTTTGCCAGCTCCTCATCCCCTGTCGACTCTCCGATGCACACAGAGTTCTGGCCTTCATTGCTTCTTTGCCTTCACCCTCTCTGACTCCTGACTCTCTCAACTATTCCCCTGGCTTTAAACCCCATGCATATGCAAATGATTCTCAAATTAACCTCATCGTCCCTTTGCTTTCAACTGAGCTCCAGTCATGTATAACCACCGGCTAGAGATCTCCATTTGGATGTCTAATTGACCTCTCAAAATTCATTTGGCAAAACCAAACTTGTGTGTGTGTGTGTGTGTGTGTGTGTGTGTACACGCACGCATGCTGGGGATTGAACCCAGCGGGCGTTCTACCTCTGAGCTACACTCTCGGCCCTATTTTTATTTTGAAATAGGTTGCAGAGGGTCTCCTTCAGTTGCTGAGGCTGGCCTCAAACCTGTGATCCTTCTATCTCAGCCTCCCAAGTACTGGAATTACAGGTATGTACCACCATACCTCTCTCTAAGCTTGTAATTCTCATTCTTCCTCCCCACCTCCTTTATCTCAATGCGTAGCACCCTCTCATTACACAGGCACAAACACAGGAACCATTACTAACTTCTTCTTTTCATTACTCTCATACATGATCCATAAACCAATCCTACTAGTTCTAGCTCCAAAATATATCTTCAATATGTGTCACTTTTATTTCTACCACTGCCACTCCAAACCAAGCTACTGTTGTCTCTTGTCAGGCCTGCCGACATAGTTATTTCTCTCCTGCCTCTGACATTAATTCTCAAGAATTATCTTCTAACATTATGAAGAAAACCTCCCTCCGTAGCTTAAATTTTCCAATGGTTTTCAAATGCTCTTGGCATAAAATCTAATTTCTGTATCATGACCTTTAAGGGACTCTATTCTCTGGGTATAATTCCAGTCTCAGAACAAACCATTTTTTCTCTGACCTTTTTGCTCCTTGAACAGGCCAAGTCTGCACTTGCTATTCGCTCTAAAGGTTCTGTCCTAGCTGGGTGTGGTGGTGCATACCTGTAATCCCAGTACTTGGGAGACTGAGACAGAAAGATCTCAGGTTTGTGGCCAACCTCAGCGAATTAGTGAAGCCCTCAACGAGTTAGTGAGACCCTGTTTCAAAATAAAAAAAAAAATAGGGCTGGGGGGTATAGCTCAGAGGTAGAATGCCCCTGGGTTCAATCCCCAGTACCACGCACAATAAATGAATGAATAAATAAATAAATAAATAATTAAATAAATAAATACTCTGTGCCCACATCTTTGCATGTAAAAGTCTCTTGACCGGTATCTGTTGAACGAGTGAATAAATAAAAGGCCCTTCGGCAGCTCCCAGGCACGTCACAGGGCTTGCAAGATGGTCCCTGACAAGGCTCCAACTCTCCTCTCTGGTGGTGTCTTCCTCTCCCCAGCTCCCCCCTGAGTTCTCCTTGGTTCTAATCATGTCACCACGTGCTGTCACCGTGGAGCACATTTGGGCTTTGGCATACATTGCTCTCTTTTGGTTAGATGCTCTCCCCTCCCCTGCGTCCTTCTCCGCCTGGTTAACCTGCCCTGAATTTTTAAGTCTTGCTTGGTCTCCTCTTTCTCTGCAGTGGTGGCTGGTGATCTCTCCAAGCTGCTTCCTGTTCAGTCCAGCAAGCTCGGAGCCCTCGTGTAGGAAGTTCAAAGGTCTCCCTGTCTTCTTGGAAGTGCATGTTTCCACAAATGTCGACACCAAGAAAAATGTTGGTGGTTTTGACCAAGACAATGAGTGGTGTGACAATTCTTGATGAAGCCTTGTTTTAAGTCATCTGTTACCATAGCAATAAAAAAATAGTCGTAGTGACTAATATGGTCATAAAATTGAAAACGGTTAGGCTAAACAAGGTGTTTCCTAAGCAGACTGATGGCGCTGGTTCCGCTCTGTACCCTTGGGTCCCTCAGCTCTTCCCTGAGCATTTCTGAGGACAGACCATGTTCGGGAATTGGTCTCTAATTAGCAAATTTCATGAGCATGTTTCTAAGTCAATGTTGGACGTCTGGTTAAACTGGAAAATATCCTTGAACTGGAGAATGAAAGTCCCTCGTCTGTAAAAGGCATTCCTTTCTTGAGGGCAGACAATTGAGGAGAAAAAAAGCAAGCAAATATCATTGTATTCACAAGTTCACTCTGATCGTAGGAGTCTCTTTCTTGGATTCTTGACTAGATTAAGTTTCCCTTGCTCTGTGCACTAATGCTTCTCCTATCACAAAACTTACCATGTCATAATTATCTTTTTACCTGTAAGTTAGCAAAAAAAAAATCTCAAACATGACTGTAATCTACTTAAAAACAATAATCTAAAAAGCTTGGCGTTCCATAAATATTTGTTGAATTTGTCGAATGAATAGGTTATTGGAGAAATCTCAGAGCAAACAAATCACATCAAAAGTCACAAGATCATATATAAGTAAACATGAAGGACGGTGTCAGAAGAAGGTTCTGAAATTCAAAATAGGCAAAAATCACCAGGGGTGGTGGTGCATGACTCTAACCCCAGTACTTGGGAGGCTGAGATAGGAGGATTGCAGGTTCAAGGCCAGCTTGAGCAAAAGAAGTAGGTAAAAATCTCTGTTGGCTGGAGCAGTCAGGAGAGGCTTTGTAGGAGGTGGACAGGAACAGCTTTGGAGGCTGGACACAGTTGGGTACCCGTGATGGATGCAGGATGCTAATCCAGAGACGGTGGCAGAGAAGTCTCACGTAAGACCCTTGGTCAGTGAGCCCGTGCGCACTGCAGCGGCATTAGTGCCAAACGTTAGGTGGAAGTCCGATGGTGGGGGAGTTCTGATGCCAGGCTAAGGAGGCAGAGCCTTTTCCTATAGGCAATGGGGAAATGTTGCTATGCATGGGGGTGCACACCTGTAACCCCAGGACTCGGGAAGATGAGACAGGAGGATAACAGGTTCGAGGACAGCCTCAGCAGTGTAGTGCGATCCTCAGCAACTGAGTGAGACCCTGCTTCAAAATAAAAAGGGCTGAGGGTACAGCTTGGCGGTAGAATACCCCTGGGTTCAATCCCCTCTACCAAAATGACAAGACGTAAAACAAGATAACAACAGGATGTGTTGGAAGGCAGAAGAAGTGGAGTTAAGGGAGCCAGCTGGAGGCTCTCACGCGGTTGGGAGGAGGCTGAGGTGAGGAAGAGGCCGGGGATGGAGTGGTGGGACGGGAAGGCTAGCAGCCAGCAGCAGAGGCGAAGAGTTACAGAGGAGACTGTCCCCTGCTCCTTTACTTAAAAGGGTAAAGGTGCTTGACTTCCTGGTGGTTTTGTAGATTCTCCTGTATGCTTCATATGCCTGTAGTCTCCAACATTCTTTATAGTTTCTAAATCTAAATTCTCAAATCCTTAAGATTAGGATCATCTTTCTTCCTTCCCTTCAATAGCTTTTCTGATGTTGTGACATATGTATATGCCCATGAGTCAACGACACAAAAGGATAATAAACACATCCACCACCCCTAAAGCTTTCTTGCACCCTTGTTTTAATTCCTCCTCTCCTCCCTACATATCCTGTAACCCTCTCCCACCAGGCAACCATATTCTTCTTTTGTTACTATAGATTAGTTTTCATCTTCTAGGATTTTAATATAAATGGACTTGGTCCGTATGTATATCTTTTTGTCTAACTTTGTTCATTCAGCATTGTTTTGAGATTCATCCTTGTTGAGTATTTATTCATTATTTAATACTCTATTACTTTTTTATTGCTGTGTAGTATTTCATTTCATAGATATACCACAACTTGTTTATACTCACATTGATGGACATTTGGTTGTTTCCAGTTTGGGGTGATTACAAATAACATTGCTATCATTATTCATTGTATCAGTGTACATAGCTTGCTTGATTGGAGGGGCTGGAAAAGCCGACCTCTGTTAGGCAGGCTGGAGCACTAGAAACTCAGGTAGGGGTCAAGGCTGCAGTAAATTCTTGAGGAAGAATTTCTTTCTCTCCAGGAAACCTCAGTTTTTGCTCTTGAGGCCTTCAACTCGTTGGGTGAGACCCACCCACATTATCCAGGACAATCTCCCTTTCATGTCAGTTCTTAACCACATCTACAAATACCTTCACAGCAGCACTTAAATTAGCACTTGGTTAATTACATGGAGTAGCAGACTGGAAAAGACAGACCTACTCTGGGCAGAGCCCTGGCCTAGCGTCTGGGTAGAAAGTGCAAATGAATTTTAATAAAGTTATGAAGCAACTTATTTTGCCAGTGTGGACACTGTCAATTGATCTTACGTGGCATAGTCTGCTGGCCTGGATCCACTGTCAGTTAAAAACATTTGTAGAACAGTCCCTAAAAGGCACCTAGGAGACTAGTTAGTAAGAGTTGTCCCTTAGCAGGTTAGTTACTAAGTATTTGCATTGAAGATTTCTGGAAAATGTTCGAGCTCTGTGTAAGAGGAATTTGCTCCTGGTCAGAACTTGGGTCTTCAGTAGACTTTGAGAGCCATTACTCACCATTGCTACTAATTATACATAACTAGGCAAGTCAACCACAGGACTCAGGGCCCCCAATGAGGTCCTCCTTGTCTAAAGAACAAATTAGCCTTCAATCAGATTCTCAGAGACCTGATTTAACACCCATTGTAATGATCCTGAAATAAAGACCTTGCCAGTGCTGAGAAGCAATAAGAGGAAATGTGGAGCCCAGAGTCAGGTGCCGATCCATGCAGAAGCTCCCCGGGGATCCCCTCTTCCTACCTTCCCCTCCCGCTGGGCACCCAGTTCCATGCCGGTGGAATATAAGCCATTGACCCTTGTGCTCATAGTGTACACATTTATCAAGAGGTTGCTTAGGCTGAAAGAATTCACTAATACCCTGTCCCTAGAGACTGTGGAGTGTGACCACTTGGCACAGTCGTGGGTGAGGAAGCTGACCTGGCTCCCCAACAATAGGGAATGTGTTCAGGAAATTTCCTATTGAAGCTCATTTCCAGCCGGCTTTGTGTCGCTGGTGCTCTGGGACGCTAAAGTCCCTGGAAACCAGGGCCATTGACACTGTTAACTTCCTTCATTAGGATCCAAGTTCCATTAGGTTGCTGTGACAGCCAATGACAGTCGGAAGGGGAAAACTCAGCAGAGTCAGCCTCAGACATAGGAGGAAGAGGCCGGGTTCCTACCACTTGACTTCTAGCTGGGGTACAGCTCGCCTACAACCCCATCTTCTCTTCCCAGCTACTCAGGGTCAGACTTTGCCCTGCACTTGGAGCTGACATGTAATAGTTCAAAGTAAAACTGGAGGACCAGACATGATAGTTTTTAGAGAACCAGCTCATCTGTGAAGATTGTCCAGCATTGGCCCAGATATCTGCAAAATTTGCAGATATCTGCAAAATTATCCAGGAAGGACCACTTCTTTCTCTCTATCCATTTTGTCTGCATTAGCTTTCCATTGCTGCCGTCATAAATGACCACAGATTTAGCAGCTTCAACATGAATTCATTACCTTACAGTTCTATAGATCAGAAGTCTGACTCAAGTCTCACCTGGCTGAAATCAAGGTGTTCCACAGGGCTGTTCCTTTCTGGAGGCTGTAGGGAGCGATCCATTACTTAGCTCACTATTGTTGGCAGAATTCAGTCTGTTGCAGCGATAGACTGCTCCCTTGCTGTCAGCTGACGGCTCTCCCCAGTTTTCTGAGACTACGCACATTCCTGTCTTGTGGCCCGTTCCTTCGTCTTGAAGCCAGTTCCAGTGGGGAGAGTCATCCTCATGCCTCAAAGCTCTCCCCTTTTTTATTCTGTCTCATCTCTCTCTAACCCAGCCAGGAGAGGGTTTCTGCTATACATACACATTTTTATTGATGCATTGCAACTAGATATCATAGTGAGGGGCCATGTGTTAAAAACATACACGCACACAGCTCTTTATGTATTTCCCTCCACATCCTTCCCTGTTCCCTCTTCCCCACGCCCCACCCGAGTCAGTGGGATTGGTAGAAATACATTCACATATTGCCATAGTGTTATTTGAACTGTTTCCTTCCTCAGCCCACCCACTTCCCTCCCTAATTCTCACCCCTACTCCTGTTCAACTACTCTACAGATCTGTCTTTGCATTAAAGTCCCTTATGTTTTCTATTTTCCCTCTAGCTTCCACAAGTGAGAGAAAGCAAATGACTCTTGACTTTCTGAGACTGACTCATCTCACTCAGCATACTATTCTCCAGTTCCATCCATTTTCCTGCCAATGACATAATTCAGTAATTCTTTATGGCCAAGTAAAATTCCATTTTGTGTATATATTGCGTTTTCTTTATCCACTCATCTGTTGATAGACACAGTCTCATGTGATTAGACTGGTCATGTGGATAATCCAGGTTCATTTTATAATCTCATGATGCTTACCCTTAATTATATCAGCAAAGTCCCTTTTAACGCCGGGCGTGGTGGCGCACGCTTGTAATCCCAGTACTTTGGGAGGTGGAGACCGGAGGATCCGGGTTCGTGGCCAGCCTCAGCTCTCTCTCTCTCTCTCTCTCCCCCTGTCTCTCTCTCTCTCTCTCTCTCTCTCTACTTAGTGAGGCCCTCCGCAACTTCGTGAGACCCAGTCTCAAAATAAAGTATAAAAAATAGGGCCGGGGGCATAGCGTGGAGGTAGAACGCCCCTGCGTTCAATCCCCAGTACCGCAAAAAAAAAAAAAAGTCCCTTTAACCATGAAATGTAACATATTGAGAAATCACCAGCATTAGAGTTTGGGCATCTCTAGGGTTCCATTTTCTGTCTACTACATTGTGAAAAGGAATAAGAATTCATCCATTCATTCATTAATTCATCCATTCAATGAATATTGATCCAGTGCCTATTGTATACTAGATAATTTGTGAGATACTGGATGCTCTGTCCTACCTCGTTTGTGAACAGAGAGCTGATGAAGAATGTGCACACTGAGCAGATTTCCTGACTGTTCTCTTGAGTCACACCTTGTCCACAGGAAGAGGAGGCTGGAAGGACTGAGCACTGGGGATCCACTTCACTTTTCACAGGTTAGGAGCCAAGTGTGAAATGAGAAATTAATGATGTGCCAGTGTGCCTGTGGGAGTTATTTTTAAAAGCAGAGAGAATTCATGTCAGAATTCATAAGGGCTTTTGATGTAAGCTGGGTTTTGTTCTATCAAAGCTTAATAATTTAGTACAGGAGATGTGGGACTTCAAGCAGTTGGAAAACAATTCAGAGTGACATTTTGTATGATTAAAGCAAAAGTCATGCTTCAGATCACAGGGAGCTTGAGAAGGGCACACCCGGTGTGAGCCAGAGAGACAGAAAATGTTCCTTCCCTCCTGTAATTCTGTGTCCTTTCTCTACTATCTGTTATCATTTTTCCTTCAAAAGGGAAATCTAGAAGTTAGATCAAATCGCTAATGCTCAAAGCCCTGACGACATCAAATGCTGGAGCGAATGTGGAGCAACAGGAACTCCCAATAATGGCCAGTGGGGATGTAAAATGGTCTAGCCATGGGGAAGATAGTTGAGTAGTTCCTTAAAAAACTAAACTTACTGTACCATCCAGCTCCTTGGTATTTATTGACAAAAGTTAAAAAGTTATGCCCCCACAAAAACCTGCATACAGATGTTTATAGCAGCTTTATTCATAATTGCCAAAACTTGGAAGCAAGCAGTAGGTGAATGGATAAATAAATCATGGTATGTCCAGAAATGGACTATTATTCAGTGCTGTAAGGGAATGACATCTTGAGCCATGAAAAGACATAGAGGGAACTTAAATACTTATCGCTAAGTGAGAGACACAAGTGTGAAAGGCTGCATCCTGTATGATTGCAACCACAAGATATTCTGGAAAAGCAAAACTTGGAGATGTAAAACGATCAGTGGTTGCCAGGGGTTAGTGGGGAGGGAAGAAGCATGGTAGGAATAGGTGGAGAACAGAGGATGTTTAAGGCACTGGATCTACTCTGTGCAATACTGTAACAGTGAATATATGTCATTATATACCCATAAAATGTACAACACCAAAAGTGAGCCTAATGTAAACTGTGGACTTTGACTTTGAGTGATGATGGTGTGTCAATGTAGGTTCATCAGATATGACAAATGTACCACTCTTGTGGGGGGTGTTCACAGTAGGGGAGTGGGGGAGGGGCACATGAAAACTCTACTTTCTCCTCAACTGTGCTGTGAACCTAAAACTAGTCTAAGTAATAAAGCCTACTTTTAAATGCTATTTCTACCTCTTTTTTTTTTTTGGTACTGGGGATTGAAACCAGGGGTGTTCTACCTCTGAGCTATAACGCCAGCCCTATTTTGTTTTTTATTTTGAAATAGGGTCTCACTAAGTTGCAGAGGGCCTTACTAAGTTGCTGAGGCTGGCCTCAAACCTGTGATCCTCCTGTCTCAGCCCCCCACGTACTGGGATTATAGGCGTGCACCACCATGCCCTGTAAATCTGCCTTTCAACAAAAAGCGCAGTATCTATGAGAGCAAGTAACATGTCCCAGTGGGTCCAGATTTTTTTCTTCTCCTCCTCCTTTTCCTCTTACTCTTCCTTCTTCTTTGGTACTGAGGATTGAACCCAGGGCCATTCTACCTCTGAACTACAGCCCCAGACCTTTTTATTTTTTATTTTGCAGCAGGAACTCACTAAGTTGCTGAGTGTCTTGCTAAATCGCTGGGGCTGGCCTCCAACCTGCGACCCTCCTGTCTCAGCCTCCCAAGCACTAGGATTACAGGTGTGCACCACCTCACCCTTCCATGTACCAATTATTGGGCTAAATCCTTTAATTGCAGATTGTCCCACTGAGATTGGAGCTTGTCCTCTTTTTATGTAGGAGGGAACTGCCAAAACTACAGTAAGAACTACAGTAAGAACAGAATAGCCTTCATGTCTCTTTTCCCTTCAAGTTTCACAAATTAGTGGCAAATTCTTTTGCATTTTAAAATTATAATAATGTCTTGAAGTGTTAAATGAAAATTAGAATAGCAATATGAACCATAATTCTACCAATTTAAACACTTTTGGGGATCATGTTTTCCTTATGTGCACTTATTTTTCTAGAGGTTGCGATTAGAGATACACAAATTTTGTATCTGGCATTTAAAATTCAGTATCGTAATCATCCATGTTCCTGTTGAGCTCATAATAAGCAGTTTAGTTGTTGCATAGTAAATGATTTCCCTAGTGGACAGTTAGGTTGTTTCCAGTGTTCAATTGTTGTGCACTAATAATGTTTTGTTGCTGTTAAATTATTTCCTTGGAATACATTCTCAAGTGTCCTATTATGAAATAGAAAGGCTATAAACATTTTTATAGCCCTCGCCACCCAACCGCAGGTTATTAGGCAAAAAGGATTATATGAATCTATGTGAAACATGAGTGAGTGTAGACTTAGACATTGTTTTTAAAGGTTGTTTTTCCTTTCTGGCAAAATGATGGGTTAGAAACCCTGAAACACCCTCCAAATGAAAGCAAAAAAATGCTGAATAAAATATCAAAACAATCAACTTACACGAATTTCTGAGCTGACAAAAAGTAAGGAAACTAACATCTTTAGAATGAGTCAAACCAACTACTCTGGTGGGTGACGAAGCAGCCTGTATCCAGGGTGGGCTGTTGGACACACAAGACAAACAGACTGATGTTCCATCCCTCCCTGTGCATCGAATGAGGAGAGGCAGCCCTCACGGGGG
Organism: Glis glis; assembly: GCA_004027185.1. Lineage (NCBI taxonomy): Eukaryota > Metazoa > Chordata > Mammalia > Rodentia > Gliridae > Glis > Glis glis. The sequence goes on from PVJS01047587.1 coordinate 13,670, forward strand.
TCCCTGAGTCCCGTTGTTATAGGAGACATTAAGTGTGATCACTACATCAAAGTGATGTCTGTTGGCGTTCTCCATTGTAAAGGCACCTTTCCCTCTGTACCAACAACTTATCTGTTCCTCAGCCATCTTTACCCGATGACAGCACATCCGTTAGTAATAGTCGCCTGACTTGATGATCACTGTGCTGTTTTGCAAAACGATTCTTCTCCCCAGTTCTGCCATTGCAAGATTCATGCTTTGATATTCTTCAAATATCAAGAGCTTCCTCTTTCTTCCCTTTCTGTGCGCTTGTGGACTCTTTTTTTTTTTATAATCTGTTATTTTCAACATTCTTTCTGATGCTCCAATTGTGCCCAATATGGCCAGCAAGGATTACTGTGTGCTTTTGATATGTTTGGTAAGTTTGGGGGCACTTGCTTACTTCTAGCACAGCAAGAAAACCCAGGCTTACCCTGTATTCTGCCTGGTCCAGATGGGAATCAGTGTTTCCCCCAAGGAGACCCTCTTCTTGTAATGGAGAATGGAATTTGGAAACCAAGTTCTGGGTACTAGGTGTGCTCGTTCCTGCTAGGACACCGTTGAATCTAGGCCCTTCAGTGGATCATGCTGGAACCGAGTTAAAACACTGCTGTGTGGGTGCCTACTCATTTGCAAAGTCCATAGACAGATTCTTCTTCCCCAGTGAAAATCTCAGTATCTAATAACATCAAGATATTTATTCATGGATTCAATCCTTTAATACACAAAAAAATAGTTTTGGGAGTAGTGCATCAACAGCACTACCAACAAAGTCCTGTAGGGGATGCTCGCAATTCCTTTCGTCTTTGGAATATATCCACTGAGTCCTGTGCTCCACTGGTATTTAGATTATTTTCTTTCTTCTCTGCATTTATGTAATCACTTTGATAAACTATAAGGTTCAATTATTTCTGGTTGCATTGAGTTTTAAGGGTTGTCTTTTCTTTTTTGACATCACCTTCTTGTGCTTATTTTTTATAAGAACAAGCAGATTCACACATATTTATCTTATTTCCTCTCTCTCATACTAAAAGTAGATTATGACATATTCTTTGGCCCCTTGATTTAAAAAAATTAACAACGTCACTAAACAGCACTTCGTTGTACAGATGTACCATGCTTATTCAATTATTTTGTCTGTTTAGGCACAACATATTGTGCCCAATATTTTGCTATTAAAAATCATACCATGTGAATAACCTTACGCACGTTTTTATGTGTGTGGTGCTGGGGGCTGAACCCAGGAGCATTCTACCTCTGAGCCACAACCCCAGCCCTTTTCTATGGTTTTGTTTTGTTTTGAAATAGAGTCCCACTAGGTTGCTGAGAGTCTTGCTATGTGATTCTCCTGTGCCAAGTACTGGAATTACAGACATGCACCACCACACCCAGCTCTTTATGCATTTTCTAATGGTTGGAGTGTATCGTCACTACGAGTTCTTAGAAGTGGGATTCTAAGTCATGCGCTCTTTTCCTAGGTACTGGCAGCCTCTTCTACATCAGGGTGGTACTGCTTTACATCCAACCAGCGATGTGTGCAACTCAGTATTTCCAGTCAGCCTCACCAAGAAAGTGTGCTGGCAAGGTTGCAAGACACCCCCTTTTCAACAGCTGTCCTCAGATGGCCCCTGGTCCCCCTCTTCCATCTACCTGCCCCATAATTTTTTTTTTTTTGCAGTACTGGGGATTGAAGCCAGGG
>PVJS01047588.1:0-15385 GCA_004027185.1 Glis glis
GTGTGTGTGTGTGTGTGTGTGTGTGTGTGTGTGTGTGTGTGTGTATGTGTTCAGTATTCAGACATCACTCAGCTTTCAAAGACTAAATCTGTTGATTGATTGAAAAATAAGTGGTTTCTTAGGAGTTAAATCCCTGCAGCCATACATGATAATGACTCTGCTATTCCTACCCCCAAATGACCTACAGACTGAACTAGGTGTGCAGTTTGTGAGGGCAATGCAACATAAACATGGAGATTTTCAGGATAGTGTTAGGAGAGCACTGAACCAAGAGTAGGACCTGCTGAGCATGGATTCTATATACTGCATAGGTATGATGCCCATGAAATTGGTTCTGCTACAGTTCTTAACTTGAACAACTCTGCATTGGGAAACAGTGATAACGCGGCAATTCGAAGGGTTTTGAACAAAAAGTCTGAGTAGTTGTTGATACTACAAATCTGGAGTTTTGTCATGGTCTAACTACCACGTGCTCAGTAGATTGGAACCCAATCTCAGTTGAGGTTGTTATTGTTACAGCTGATAAATATGACCTTAGTAGAGGATAAGAAGTTATTGATATGGTAAATGTATTTATTTCTATCCCATTTCATAAGCAGGATCAGAAACACTTCTGATAAAGACAAAGTGGATGCAACCCCACTTCTGCATCCTTATACAAAATAATTGAAATTAGGATCTCTAAGAGATAGTAGCAATCCTATATTTATTTCAACAGTATGAAAAATAGTAAAGAAATGTAAACAACCTAAATGTCTATCAAGAAATAAAAAGATAAAGAAAATGTGGTACATGTGTACAATGAAATACTACTCAGTTTTTCATTAAAAATAGAAAATAGGGCATAGGAGGGACTCCAGACAAAGATGAGCAAAGAAGGAGAATTGAGGGGGATGGGAGGGGGGAAGAACGAAACACCCTAATGCACAGGATGTACATATGCAAATATAAGAAAGTCAACTACTATGCTGAGCATGAGAAGGAGGGAAGGGGAAGGAATGGGGGTGGGAATTGGGGGAGGGCTAATTGACCGTTGTGTGTGTGTATACTTCTACCACCCTGAAATCCATCAAGTTGTATGATTACAATGCACCAATTAAAAATTAATTAATAAATAATTAAAAAAAGAAAATAATTCCCTTTAAAAAGTGAATTCTGAAATATGTAACAACATAAATAAACTTTTTGGACATTATGCTAAGCAAAATAAGACACAGAGAGATACAGTATTTTTCTACTTATATGACAAAAATTATGGTTAAATTCATAGAATTGAAGAGAATGCTACACCCTGAGGACCAAGCCTCCAACACATGGACCCTCAAGGTCAACCAAACTGTATCCTAACTATAGCTGTTAGTTTTATCTTTCATTACAATTTTAGCAAGATTATACAATAGTTATTCATATTTTTGAAACATAAAGATTGATCAAGACCTCATTTTTCTTTCTATTTTTGGGCTTTTTCACAATAAACAAAAATAAAATCTCCTTTATTATTAATTTAAATGGTTTATTTAGTAGCATCTATATATGTAATGATACCAAGAATTTAACCCCAAAGCATTCTACCACTGAGCTACATCTCAAGCACTTTTTATCTTTTATTTTGAAATGGTCTCACTAAGGTGATCCTCCCCTCTCAGCCTCCCAAGTACTGGTATTACAGGCATGTGCCACCATTAATAGCACATATGTTTAGTTCACATTCATCTATTTTTTGTTTTTAATTTGTGAAACTCTGTATACTTTACTTATTGTAATTTCTGTGATTTAACTGGATGTACTTACATGTCCTAAGTCTGCGTTAAAAGCTATTTCATCTTTTTTCTAAAAATGAATGTAGTAGTCCCCAATTTATCTATTAAATTCATAAATCTAAACATTTTTCCTCATGCTGACACAATTATTGATAGTATTTCTTCTCAATACTTCCAACTTTCCTTTAGGATTATATCTTAGACAATTGAATAATCACTTATTTTTATCGGAATATATTGGCCAATTTCGTTCTATATTTGGCTTTGTTTTCTTTATTTCCTATTTTCTGAGAAAAGCTAATAATTCTAGACATCCCTGACAGTTCTTTTTAACCTTGCACTTAGACTCTCAAACAATTCTTGACATATTGTTTTTGAACTGGAGATAGACTAAAAGTACAAAATATAAACCTAAAACCCAATCTCAATGCTTGAATTCTGATATAATCGTTATAAAAATATATATAAAACATCAATACCTTTTTATTACACAGCTATATATATATATATGTTCATATATATGTATATATATATATATATATATATATATATGTTCATGAGGAATAGTCCAAAGTGTTATTCTTACCTCAGGATGGTTGCTATTAAGTTTCAAATAAGAAAGCAATATAAGTATAAAATACTTTATAATAAAAAATTCTGATGTGAAAAATCCTCCTATTTGGAAATAATGAGAAGCACAAAGTGTTATCCATTCCAACAAAGTTAAATAGATGAGAATCATATCAGTAAATGAAAGAATGAAGGCTTGCTTTCAAAAACATTACTTATTTAAATATTGGTAGTCTTTTCTCGATCTCTCTCTCTTTGTCTCTCTTCAAGAATGACCCTCTCCCTCCTTCTCTCTAATCCTCTGTCTACTGACTATTTTCTTAAAACTGAATTTTCTCTGCATATAAAGGCTTTTCCCCTTCTATTAAAGATGTGGTTTCTCCATTTATTGGAGAATTATGACTATGACTAGTCTTGTATCCATGTCCCGACAGGATCTGTGGAACAAGACTTAAAGTCAGCACTACCTCATAGAAATATAAAACAAGGCACATAGATAATTTTAACTCTTCTAAGTAGCCATATTTAAAAAGCACAAAGAAACAGGTGAATTTGTTATAATATTTTGTTTAACTCAGTTTATCTAGAAATTATCATTTTGACATATAATACTAAAGTCTATTATTTACGTATTCTATCTTATATATCCTTTTGTCCAAAACCAAGCCTGCATTTTACTCTTATAGCACATCTATTCAGAATAATCCCATTGCAAGGCTCAATAGCCACATGCAACTACTGGTTGCTATACTGACATAGTATCAGAAATACTGATTATTTAATATCATGCTTTTGCTCAACATATACATGTATTACAGTTGCACAGGAGGGATGCAATTGATGAGCTATTAGGTATTTGTATTTTAAGCCTTAGTTAATACTGTGAAAATGTTTTCTAAAGTGACTGTATAAATTACACTCCTGTAATCAGGTTATGAGGATTCAGTTCGCTTCACATTCTCATGAATACTTAGTATTGTTATTCTTTTTCATTTTAGCCATTCTGGTAGGTGCCTAAAGTGATTGTTGGTGGTTTTAATTTGCTTCTCCTTTAGAATGAATTGAGAGTCCCTTTCTATGGTTACTTTCTATTTATAAAATATAAATCCCCAATTATTTATTATTGTTATCATTATTATTAGATTATCTAGAGTTTACTCAATTCTTTGTATTTCTTTGTACATTTTGAATATGGATCCTTTGACAATGTATCAGAGTATGTCAGGTAGTCAGGGTTCTACCAGAGGAACAGAGAAATAGAAATGATAGCAGGATATAGATTTATGTATATTATATAACAAAATAATATTATATGATAATATTATTAGTATAATAAATGCTATTATTATTAATAATATATTATGTACAATGGTTAGTTTAGTTTGTGTCCTCCTTCAGAAAACTTTGCCTGTATTGAAGTCATTGAGATATTTGCCTGTTCTCCCCTAAATAGTTTTTATCCTTTAATATTTAGGCCTAAAATCCACCTGCAACTGATTTTGGGGAATATTAGCAGGTAGTGATCAATATATTTTTCTCCTGTGTAGTTATTCAATTGATCAAGCACCACTTATGAACTAGATAATCCTTTCTCAGGATCAGGGCATCACTTTTTCATAAATCAGATGATCATGTATGAGTAGATATGATAGAGTAGCTTATAACATAATAACACATTGAGACACACAGCAGAAATTGAATAAAAAGCCAACCAACAAACAAAAATGTTTTTTTAATTATCAGACAGATTATGAACCAAGTAAGCCTGAAAGAAAATTCTACTGGTGTCCAGGTTAGGGGAGAAATGGAGCCACACAGGGAGGAAGGAGGTAGCTGGCCAGATTATGGGGGCAGTTGCTAATTCTGAGTCCAAAATAAGAGACCGAGCTCAGACATTTTCTACAGAGGGCTGCTTCTACAGGCAGAGAAACTACCTAGACTATTGAAAATTTGTGGATGATGTGCAGAAAACAGAAAATTTGAGGGACCAAGATCCTAAGAAGAGGTAATCATGGCTGACACTCAGCCTTGCTTTTTCCCCTCGGAAGTTTTGCCAAATTCACTTCTGTATTGGCTCAGAGGCTGAGACCTAAACAGAAAGAATCTGAGTATAAGAGAAGAGGTTTTGATGTCACTCCAGGCTAAGGAAACAAAATTTATAGTTTGGAAACTGTCAGGGAGGAAGGCCTCATTGAACACATCTGGCCTTCAGTTGAAACTTCTGGATATCTGGAGCGACTAGTATAGGTTCAAGGTTGTTCTTAAAAACTAGACTCTTAACTCATGTGAGTCCACAGTTAGATTGTGATGGTCATTCCCCACACCAATTACTAGAAGAAGGAATTAATTCTTTCTGCATGAAGGAAGTGTTATCAAAGTCTCCCATAATTGTTAGTGTGACATGTCTAGTGTTTAAACACAAATGTTTAGGTGTGTTCCAGGAAACAGGAACATTTTATTATCATCAGGGAAAAACAAACAGGAAAACTCGCAGGTAATTAAAATATTAGATTCAAATACTTTTAAGTATATGTCATTAATATTTATAAATATTTATGAATAAAAATGAAATGGATATATTAGAATCTAAAAAACAACTGAAATTAAGAGCTCAGTAAATGGTTTTATTAGCTGATTAGACACAGCTAAGGACTGTATTTGTGAACTACAATGTAGATCAACAAAGAATATTTTTATGTGTCACAGAGAGAAAAAGACCAGGAAAAATTGAACAGGAGTGTTTTATCATATTTGTAATCAGAGCCTTAGAAGGAAAAAGGAATAAATCAGGCATAATATTTGAAGAGATAATAGCCATATATTTTTCAAAAGTGACAAAAGCCACAAAAAATAACCTCAGAGACCGGCATTGCGGCTTCCAGACGCCACCGACAGAGAAGCCAGAGACTTGTTGGAAGTTCAGGAGCTTCAGGTCAGCAGAGACGAAAGCAAGCAGCGGCTCCTCCACACTCAAGAGAACAAATGGCGGCAGCGACAGCGGCTGCAGAGGCGCCATCTCGGCAGGACATTACCGGCGGCTACCAGCATTGTGGTTTCCACACAAGACCAACGGAGATGCCAGCGACCTGATGTGAACCCAGCAGCTTCAGAATAGCAGCAGAGAAGGCGAGCAGCGACTCGCTCCACATGCGACCCAGACCCAAACTGCTGCATTGGCAGAAGCGGCAGCGGCGCCATCTTGGTCAAACCGTGCCGGCGGCTACTGGCATTGCGGCTTCTGCAGGCCACCAACAAAGAAGACAGGGAGCTCTTCTAAAACCAGCACTGCAGAGCAGCAGCGACAAAAGTGAGCAGCAGTTCGATCCACACTTGGCAGAGTCCCCAGGACCCGGAGGCCTGACCAGAACCTGCAGCAGCGGCTGAGCCTACCCCAACCCCTAGAGATTAAGAGCAGTGCTCAACGAGACCATAAGTCAACGAGCTGCCCCAGGGGGAGACCACCCAGCACGGCCACAGGGACTCACAGGGTCTGAGACAGTGCAGATTGCCCCAGCGTAAGCGGGAGTGGGGTCTGCTGTGGGATGTAGTAGATGCGTGGATAAGCAGACAATCCCTGGTGACATTTGGATGGGACAGACTTGCAACCCTGGAGTAGCAGCACCCTTATAGAATCCCCGGGGATAGCCATAGGACATACAGCAGTGGTACCTGGGGAAAATTGGACCAAACCAGCCCTCCCAGTGGAAAACGTGGAGTTCCGTGTTTACACAGAATCGGGGCAAAGTGACAACCACTGCTTCTGTAGGCAAAGAGAGACACAAGCCCGGGGCCCCCTGCTGGTGACTCCTACCATAGGTGTAGCAGAGACATAGGAACAGCCCATGTGGAGACTGCAGAGAACCCACGCTTGCAGAGAGAGGGGCTATAGTGGCACTGGTCCCACGCACAGGTAGTGAGAGGCACCAGGCAAGGGTCCCAATCACTGAAGGAGACCAAGAACTGGGCCTGCAAATGGACATTATACCGAGCAAGAGAGAATAACCACTCAGTAAAAGCCACTCACCTTTAAGGCTCACCTAGTAGCAACTATCTACACCCAGGATAAGAAAATTTAAAGGGAGAGGGACTTGACATAGGATACCTACAGAATGAGAGAGGAAGAGCTAACAAAAACAACAAAGGTATAAACATAAAAAACCTGAAAACATGAAAAGGAAGAATAGCAAAAAAACAATGAGCCTCCACAATCCCACAACAGAACCCACCAACTCAGAAGTGCAAAAATTGCCAGAAGGACAATTCAGAACTTCAATAGAGGAAATGATACAGGATTTCTGAAAAGAATTCAGAAAGACCCTGATAGAAATGAAGGAGCAAATAAGCAGGAATCAAAAGAAGCTCTGAAAGAGTGAAGGATGCAATAATTGAAATGAAGGCATCAATACAGACCATCAACAATAGACTAGACCACATGGAAAATAGAATCTCACTCTTAGAAGATGACCTCTCCAAAAATGAACACATAGTATATAAATTAGAAAAAACAATTTGACAGCATAAATTGGACATTGAAGAGATCTCAGCCAGTCTTAAAAGAGTAAACATAAGAATAAAAGGCATAGAAGAAGGATTAGAAGTTGAAACTAAAGGAATCAATAATCTATTCAGAGAAGTAATATTAGAAAATTTTCCAAACATAGAAAGAGAGGTCGATGCACAGGTACAGGAAACATATAGAACCCCCTATAGACAGGATCAGAGAAGAGGCTCACCACGCCACATAATCAAATTGACCAATGTAGAGGCCAAGGAGAGAATCTAAAAGGCAGCGAAAGCAAAAGAGCAAGTAACATTCAGAGGAAAACCAATAAGAATCACTCCCGACCTTCCAAATCAAGTCATGAAAGCCAGGAAAGCCTGGAGCGACATATTCCAAACTCTGAAAGAAAACAACCTCCAGCCAAGATTTTTCTACCCAGCAAAGATATCTATCAAATTTGATGGAGAAATAAAAACCTTCCATGACAAACAGAAGCTGAAAGACTTTATGTCTTCCAAACCAGCACTAGAGAAAATGCTCAAAGAGATTAATTATAAAGAAGAAAAAATAAGAAAACGCCAGAACCAGAGAAACAGTGATTTCCAACAAACAAACAACTAGGCAAAGAACAAACACTACCTCAAACAGAAATTAAATCTCAAAATGTTAGGAATGAAAATCCATCTCTCAATAATCACACTGAATATAAATGGCCTCAACTCCCCAATCAGAAGACATAAATAAGGTGGCAAAATGGATTAAAAATCACAATCCATCTATATGCTGCCTGCAAGAAACACACCTTACAAGTAAAGATGCGCACAAACTAAAGGTGAAGGGGTGGAGCAAGGTAATCCACGCTAATGGAACTCGAAAACAAGCAGGAGTAGCAATTATGATATCAGACAAACTAGACTTCAAACCTAAACTTATCAGAAGAGACAAAGAAGGTCATTTCTTACTGGTAAAAGGAACAATCCATCAAGAGGATATAACAATAGCCAACATTTATGCCCCATAGGTGCAGCCACTTTCATAAGAGAAACCCTTCATGGCATTAAATCACACATAGATCCCAATACAATAATATTGGGAGACTTCAAGACTCCTCTCACACCACTAGATTTATCTTCAAGACAAAAGTTCGGTAAGGATGCCTCAGACCTAAGGAACACCATAAACCAAATGAACCTACTAGACACATACAGAATATTCCACCCAACTAGAGCTGAATTCACATTTTTTTCAGCTGCTCATGGAACTTTCTCTAAAATAGACCATATGCTAGGCCAGAAAGTGAGTACTAGCAAGTTCAAAAAATGTGACAGATTCCCCTGCATATTTTCAGACCATAATGGAATGAAACTAGAAATCAACTATAAGAAGACCCAGAGAAACCTCATAAACATGTGGAGACTGAACACCACACTGCTGAACAAGGAATGGGTAAAATAAGAAATAAGGGGAGAAATTAAGAAATTCCTAGAAACAAACGAAAATAGAGACACAAAATATCAAAATCTCTGGGACACCCTGAATGCAGTATTAAGAGGAAAATTCATAGCACTGAGTGCCCACGTAAGAAGAACAGAAAATCACCAAAAAATAACCTAATGACACACCTCAAAGCCCTTGAAAAACAGGAACAGTCTAACCCCAAAGCTAGTAGAGGACAGGAAATTATTAAAATCAGAGCAGAAATCAACGAAGTAGAGAATAAAAAAAATATAAAAAATCAACAAAACCAAAAGCTGGTTCCTTGAAAAAATAAACAAGATAAACAAACCACTAGCCAACCTAACCAAAAGAAAGAGAAAATCAATCCAAATTACTAAAATAAGAGATGAAAAAGGGGATATTATCACTGACAGTATGGAAATCCAGAGGATAATCAGAAACTACTTTGAAAAACTATACTCCAACAAATTGGAAAACTCAGAAGATATTGACAAGTTTCTAGACATGTGCAGCCTTCCTATGTTGAATCAAGAAGACATAGAAAATTTAAATCTACCAATAGCAATTAATTAGATTGAAGCAGCAATAAAGAGCCTACCATCAAAGATAAGCCCAGGTCCAGATGGTTTCCCAGGTGAATTTTATAAAGCCTTTACAGAAGAACTAATCCCAATACTCCTCAATCTATTCCTTGAAATAGAAAAAATGGGACTCTCCCACACATATTCCATAAAGCCATTACACTAATACCAAAACCAAACAAAGACAGCTCAAGAAAAGAAAACTACAGACTTAATCGTTGATGAATTTAGATGCAAAACTTCTAAACAAAATACTAGCAACGCGCATTCAAAACCACATCATGAGCCGGGCGTGGTGGCTCACGCTTGTAATCCCAGTACTTTGGGAGATGGAGACTGGAGGATCCGGATTCGCGGCCAGCTTCAGCTCTCTCTCTCTCTCTCTCTCTCTCTCTCCTTAGTGAGGCCCTCCTCAAGTTCATGAGACCTGGTTTCAAAATAAAGAATAAAAAATAGGGCCGGAGGCGTAGCGCGGAGGTAGAATACCCCTGCTTTCAATCCCCGGTACCGCAAAAAAAAAACAAACAAACAAACAAAAAAAAACCACATCACGAAAATCATACATCATGACCAAGTCGGGTTCATCCCAGGAATGCAAGGCTGGTTCAACATATGTAAAACAATCCATGTAATCCACCACATAAACAGAACTAAAGACAAAAATCACATGATCATTTCAATAGATGCTGAAAAAGCATTTGACAAAATCCAACACCCATTCATGATAAGAACACTGCAGAGAATTGGAATAGAAAGAACATACCTCAACATCATAAAGGCAATATACAATAGGCCCACAGTCAACATCATACTGAATGGGGAAACACTTCAAGTTTCCCTTTAAAAACAGGAACAAGACTTGGATGTCCGCTATCACCACTCCTTTTCAATATAGTACTCTAGACTCTAGCCAGAGCAATAGGCAAGAGAAGGAAATAAAAGGAGTACAAAGAGGAACTGAAACTATCTCTATTTGCAGATGACATGATATTATACTTAGAAGATCCAACAAACTCAACCAAAAGGCTCATAGAACTGATCAACAAATTCAGCAAAGTGTCAGTATACAAAATCAATCTTAAAAAATCAGAAGCTTTTCTGTATGCCAACCATAAATCCACTGAAAAAGAAATCCAGAAGACATTTCCACTCACAATATCCCCCAAAATAATAAAATACTTGGGAATAAACCTAACCAAAGAGGTAAAAGACCTCTATAAGGAAAACTATAAAACAGTAAAAAAAGAAATTGAAGAAGATCTTAGAAGATGGAAAGATATCCCATGCTCTTGGGTAGGCAGAATAAATATCATCAAAATAGCCATTCTCCCAAAAGTGTTCTACAGATTCAATGCAATATCCATTAAATTACCAAAGTCATTCTTCACTGACATAGAAAAATCTGTCCTTAAATTCATTTGAAACAACAAAAAACCCTGAATAGTCAAAGTAGTTCTCAGCAACAAGAACCATGCAGGAGGCATCACTGGCTAACCATATGCTGAAAAATAGAAATAAACCCCACTTTCTCACCCTGCACTAGAGTTAACTCCAGATGGATCAAAGACCTAGAAATCAGACCAGAAACCTTGCAGCTACTCAAAGAGGGCATAGGCCCAACACTTCAACACATAGGCACAGGTAAAGACTTCCTCAACAAGACCCCAAAGGCACAGGAAACTAAAATGAGGATTAATACATGGGATTGCATTAAACTAAAGAGTTTTTGTGCAGCAAAGGAATCAAGAACCTCAACAGAGAGCCAACAGAATGGGAGAAGATTTTTGCCAGCTACTCTTCTGATAGAGGACTCATATCTAGAATATACAGAGAACTTAAAAAAATCACCACTAAAAAAACAAATAACCCAATCAAAAATGGGCAAGTGAACTAAGTAGACACTTCACAGAAGAATAAATACAAATGGCCCATAAATGTATGAAGAAAGTTCAACATCATTAGCAATCAGAGAGATGCAAATCAAAACCACCCTGAGATTTCACCTAAGCCCAATTAGAATGGCAATCATTAAAAACACAAACAACAACAAATGCTGACGAGGATGTGGAGATGTAGGAACTCTACTACACTGTTGGTAGAATTGCAAATTAGTGCAACCGCTTTGGAGAACAGTGTGGAGGATTCTCAGAAGAATGGGAATAAACCTACCGTATGACCCAGCAATACCACTTCTAGGCATCTACCCCAAAGAACTAAAACCCAACTACCAGACTAATGCATGTATATCTATGTTTATAGCTGCACAATTCACAATTGCCAAACTTTGGAACCAGCCAAGGTGTCCATCAACAGATGAATGGATCACAAAACTATGGGATATGTACACAATGGAATTTTACGCAGCCACAAAAAAGAACAAAATCACATCATTTGCAGGGAAATGGAGAGAATTAGAGAACATTATGCTAAGTGATATTAGTAAGTCACTAAGAGTAAAAAGTCGGATGTCCCCCCTAATCTGTGGGAGCTAGATAGAATGGGACTTAGAAGGGACTTAGAGGGGAAGAAGAAGTAATCTTTAGATGGACAAAGAAGGTGACCTAACTGAGGGAGTTGGGAGGGGGGTGGAAGGAAACACACTATAGCACACAATGTACATACACAAACTTTGTAAGGCTCAGTCACTATCTGGAGCATGAAAGGGAAGGAAGGGGGAGGGAATAGGGTAGGATTGGAGGGAGGACTAAATGAGCAATTTGTGCATGTATGATGTTGATACCCTGACATATATCAAAATGTATAATTACAATGCACCAATAAATGAACATAAAAAATCTTAAAAAAATAACCTCAGAAATTGAAACAAAATAAACATAAATAAAATTAGACATGTTATAACAAAACTATCTTTATACAAAACAAAAGAATGTTTTAAAAGCCGACACAGAAATTAATGACTACAATAACTTTGTTAACTTTCTCCACACAATCAAAATGATCCAGAAGTTGAACTTTTGAAGATTATGCTGTATTTTTCTAGTAACATCACCCATATCTCTTAATGAGCATATTCAGGATTTTATACATATATTTTTTAAAAAGCTATGTTTAGTGAATACCAGAAAATCGGTACTTTTATAATAGTAACAGTTACCTTATTCCTGTGCTTCTTCTTTTCTTTCCCTGACATTCACTCATTCTCTTTTTCTATCAATATTTCTTTTTTTTAACTGTCTGTCATCTTTGAGTATCATAGTAGAAACAGAAAATACACTGAGGTAAAATAAAAACAAAGATCCCTTTTATCCTTCATTGTTTCTCCTTCTATTTCCTTTTCTTTTTACTTTTTTTAAATTTTAAATACCACAGATATTGGATCCCTTTATTTTCTTAATTGAAGAAAAGAATGTGTTAGGTGCTACTATGTACTAAGGTAACAATGCCTATAAGAAACATGTGATGTTGGTAAAACCACATGATAAATTCTCAGAAAAAGTTTGTGATTGCTCCCATCAACTATATTTCTTTTTGTATTTACTTGCCTAACCTCATTCACAGATCTTAATTGGCAGGTCATTTACAAGGGGGAACCTCCCAAGATCTATATTGTATGTTCTCCTAGCACTTAAAATTATAAATACCTATGCAATTAGTAATTTAAAGTCTATTTTCTCATAGCTGGGTGCACATCTGTAATCACAGTGACTCTGGAGGCTGAGACAGGAGGATGGCAAGTTTGAGACCAGCCTGGGCAACTTACCGAGACCTTGTCATAATAAATAAAATAATTAATAAGTAAATAAACAAGTAAATATAGAGCTTGTGATGTAGCTCAGTGGTAAAACACCCCTGAGTTCAATCCTCCGATAATGTATAAATAAATAAATAATAAAGTATATTTTCCCACTGACAGGTTCATTAAAACAGAAGAAATAATAGGCTATTGATTAATGTAAGAATTGATGAAAAAAAAGGAAAGAAAGAGAGAGAAGGAAATAGAAAAAGTGAGAAAGGGAAAAAAGAGAGGACTTTATGAGGGTTTTGTGTATATAGTCCCTAATAATGACTCTTCCAACAAGCTTATGAAAAATTCCCAATGTTTCAAAAACACTTCCAAACAGCCATTAAACTTTGTGTAAGAAATTTTATGTCCTATTTAATAAATTGTCTGATCCCATTGTTTGGAGTTAGACAGTTGACAGAATTTAACTCTCATCCTTACCCTTTCCACTTGTGTACCACATCCCAGCAAGGTGTCCTGTCCTTTGGCTCCAAGGAAAATTCAAAACATGCAACCTCCACTTATGTGTAGGAAGCCTCACTCCAGCCCAAACTCAAATGCAAAAACAAGCAAAAATCCTAAGCCAGGCTTCTTGCTCAATCCTTTTCAGACCTGCTGTGGAGGCCTTCCCTGTTCTGCCCAGAAAAGCCTCAATTAGGTAAGTAACAAACCTTTTTATACCTTCTGATGTGTGAGTGATGTGGTCATCCCATCAGTCTTAGCATCTGACCCAAATTTGCTGTGGGATTTCCTCCTGTGTACAAGAAAGAGAGCACTATGTAGTGTCCCTTGTAAAGTCTCTGTGTATTTTAATTGGAAATTGCTAATTATAGATCAAAGAAGTGATGCAAGTTGGAGAACATGAGTGATTTTTGTAGTGAGATAAAAATAAATCCAAAGCCATGTCAACTTATGTCTCAAAGCCAGGATTTTTGGACACTTTGTGAGCTACTTTCTTACATATACTTTGGCAAAGAAAATATGAATTTGGTGTTAATGAAATGAATACATTTTTCCTGGAATAATGTATGCCTTGTTTAGCCACTAAATATTCTTTATGAAAGATGAATATGAGTCATATTTTTATCAGGGTAAAAATGGAGCCAAATAATGTGTGGTTCAATGATAGAATAAACCTCAAGCAATATAAAGTGATATAGTTTTTTAAAACAATTTTTACTTCAGATCTTTTAAAGCCATTATGAAATCTATAACAAAATACTGAATGATTATCAATTACTTAATTTTACTTTATAGTTTATAGGATTTCATTTTTTATAATTGTATTTGACATAAAAATAAGAAGAAAGGTTATATTTTCTGAGACTGTAGTTTGAGAGTTTCTTTACATTTTTTTCAGTCTACTGAAAAAAAAATGTGTAGAAAAAGGAACCACTGTCCATTGTGTCTGCTCAGTAAGTGACCCTCCTGTCTCAGACTCCCAAATGCTGGGATTACAGGGATTACAGCCATCATGCCTGGTTTCAGACACTCAAATACCTTTGGTAGAATGTTTATAAGAAACTTACATTTTTCTTATTTAATATACATGTGTAGTGTTATGAAAATATAATAATTATTCTATTTAGGGTATAATCATTGCTTATTACATGTTAGGTAGTGTTCTAAAAGCATATATATGTATATATATGTAATTTAGTTCATTTAATATTTGCTACATACTTTAAGCTATGAAGTACTCATAAGAACTAGTATTTTTCCATATTGCAATTAAAAACAAAACTGGATAAAGTAACAAATTACATAGAGATTATTTTATAGAGCCAGGATTTAGAAATCATGTAGTTTGACTATAGATTCAAATTACTTGACCACTAAATTCTACTCTCTCGGCATAAAAGAAAGCTATGGAAACTTGAAGAAGAAAGGAGTTAATTTTAAATAGACATCTAGAATATACATCACAAAATTAGTGTCATTCAAAATAAAGCATAGAATTTTTAAACCTTGAAATTTTAGTTTTTCTTTCAGGTATTTGTTCAATAAATTGTCTAACTTGCATGTGTCATATAATGTGTTAAGGAAGATATTAGTGAGTAAGAATCCCTGCTTTCCATGAGCTTACATTAAAGTAGGAGGAGGCAGTCATATAATAAATCAACAAAATACAAATTGTCCTGATATAAAGAGAGTAGGTAACAAGTTACATTTGCCACAGCTGTTCCTCTAAAATCTTAAGGCAGGTTTGTTCAAGTAACTTTCAGGGAGATAAATATTAAGTAGAATACATAATTTAAGGGTTCTAGTTCTAAAGTCCTGTAGTCTTCCCTATTAATTAACTTGGCTGGTCCAATCCTTAACTGCAAGAAAAATTTACATTGATGTAGCTGAATGTAAAGATCTTAGTGAGCTAAGGTAGGTAGCCTGTTAAGGATCTCCTTTCTCTCAATTCTTTATCCGTGCCCTTCCCCTTAATCTTCCAAGTGACATACAGGCAACTTCTACTAATTAGGAGACTTATTTTACAAAACATTCTGTATAGTTGCATGAGAAACACAATTCTAGAATTAAAAGCAATCTAGAATGGAATAGTCAAATACTCAATTCAGTCATTAATACATATATTTTATCAGGATATACACAACTTGCTTAAAAATCCAAATAGTACCATAAACTTATTATACAAAAATATAATGCATTTTAACCCTACCTTTTACTATTTACCATTTACAAAGAAACAACAATTTTACTTTCCTAATAATTAAATCAATTCTAAATCAGTGTCTCGTGTGTGTGTGTGTGTGTGTGTGTG